>VZTR01030821.1:161173-184457 GCA_013400775.1 Chaetops frenatus
AGTCAAACTTTTGGACTTTATGTGAATGTTGTTTTTCACTTAAATTATATGAAACACAGACATAAATTTGAAAAACATTTGTATGTATATAAATCAAGCAGATTTACTCAAGATGGATTTTGTGGAAAGAGATAAACGTTTGATGTGAATACGGAGAATGATGCCAGGATGAAACAGAGTTTGACAGAGCTGTAGTACAAATCTCTTGTGATTCCTGGTTGGATATTTTTTTTTTTTTTGTGAACCTCTTTGCATGGCTGGTGACTTCTGCTGTAATTTTGCTTCTGCTCAAATTTTATGTTTGTGATACTGGCAATGTTGTTGTATGAACATTTGACTCTGAACTCCTCCAGCTGCTTTTGGAAGTAGTGTCATATACCACCAGCAGTACAGTAGATGTTAATCATGCAGATGGTGCACAGCTAAAATGTAGAGACGTGCCATGCTAAAGTGATTATTGTTTCAGGATGGTTTTTAACCTCTGAGGGCTACCTTTCATAATATTTTCATGGCTTAATCTGAGTCTTTCTCATCTGATTCCTTCACTTACCTGAAAAAAGTCTAGTTTATGCAGAAATGGAAGTGATAAGAAAGGGTTTCAACCTAGTGGAAGGCAGTATAATTTTATTTAGAAAGGTTTAGTCACATAACTATGAAGACAAAATATGTAGTGGACCTCGATTATGGCCTAATGCACTAATTAAACATTTGAAGTGTGCTTTGATTTCCTGCATTCTTTTTTTTCTCTGTATCCTTCATGTGATGTCATGGCCATAAAAATACTTCAGCTTTCTGAAATTTGATTAGCTGCTGTAAAAGTAGTCCTTGCTTTGAAACAATCTGCTGTGAGATGTGTGGTGACAGTAAGTTGAACAAGAGACTGTGGAGACTCCACACTAATAACTCTTTCTTAGGTGCTGCAGTTCTAGGCATGTTATTTAAGAAATATTAGAAAGAGTATGGAAAAGCAGTTTTTTAAAACCATGGGGAAGTCCAAAAATTGTATGCTTCAGAATATTCTATTGTCAACAGGGCATTATTAATCTGTTAATTGAATATTTCAGTGTAAAGAACTGTCAATCATATCCTGCCTTATCTTCCCCCTGCCCCATATCCCCACAGAAAAATGCTTATTTTTGCACATTTACTTCTTAAAAATGAAATATATTTTTCAGGTGTTTAAGTATAGTCTTTTTTCATTATGCTTAATCTTTTTTATGGTAACTTTTCCAATGAAATTTTACAGGTTCATCAATTTTTGTCATCGTTGGTCATTAGAATCTTTTGTCCCTTTATATTCATGATATGAATCCAGCAGGACATGATTTGGGAATATCTGGCTGGTGCCAAAAGAAGCAGCAGTTTGAATATCACTGTTTAAATTCCTCTTAAAATGTATCATGTTGCCTTTGGGGCTCTATACACTGGAAATATTCTAACCAGTTTTAAAACAGGTCGGAGCACTTGTGTAGATCATGGTCTCTTCTTCAAACAGTGCTGGTTTGTCTGACCTGTTTTCTCTTGAAATAGCTCAATAAAATGACCCCAGACTACAATGTTAATATGCTGCTTATTGCTCTTCAAACACATTGGGAATCTCTTGTTCCACTTAGAACTGTTCCTGTACAAGTCTAGATGCAAAGTCACTTTGCCTTTCTTTCTTCTTGTTTCAGTACAATATGTTGTCAATCTTGCCTTCTAAAAGGTCAAGAGGATTTGTAGGTGTGAGCACAAATTTGGGAGTGCTAATTAGGGAAACCAATGTAGAATGTACCTATTTGAGGCTTTTATCTGCTACTAAATTGAATTTGAGTTGTCTTGATTTGTGTATAAATTTAGGTCAGACCTGCAAAAGCGTTTGGATGCAAGATTTGTTCATAAATCTGGTATTTAGCTGATAGCACAGTACTCTGTATTAGGAGGTCAGGGTTCACTTCACTGTTATTTTTGCTCATATAAATATGGCCATTTCTCTGTGTTATGTTGGCTTTTTGCTCTGGTGAGACTAATTTTTTTCTGAAGTGGCAAACTATATCAGAATGCTTTATGACTTTAAGCAAAATGTTATAAGGTTTTTTCCCCTGTTTGTACGGGGGAAAACCTACCATTAAGTCCTCATTGCAAGGAAGCATCACAACTTTTTGTTTGAGTCTTCTTCTCAACTTCTTCTCTGAGGAAAACAAATCCCAAAATGTCACCACAAATGGAAACACTTTTGGCTGAGCTGTGGTATAAAACTATTGTTGTTTTCTGGCTTTACAATTTTATCTTAAGCACTGGAAGTTGTCTTGTTTTGATAGGAGTGTTTAACATATTGAATCCCAACTGGACTTTTTTTCTGCTTTAGTTCCTAGTCTAAGCTGTTACGGCCATTTTCCAGAAGTGATGACAGCTCTCTGCTGCTTTTTTTTCCACACAGATGACTAATATGGGATATGCCCATAGAGTGTTTTGCATCAGATATGGCTAAGCATGCTCCAAGCCTGAGGAGCATCATGTCAGCTCTTATCCAGGGGCTCTGCTGACCCAAAGCAAAGCTCAGGCCAGACTAATATGATTTTTTCCCAGTCTGGGCTTTTTAGTTCAGGCTGGCCACTAAATTAACACAGTTACAATGCTTTCCAGTGGCTCAGAGTGCTGGCAGGGCAAACTTACTTCTGCTGTAGAACTGCCCTGACTGCACTCTTTGGCCAGTGTGAATGTGCTGACTATATTTTGTGAGCCTGACAAATCAGTGCTTTCCATAACATGATGTTCCATGGTTGCACCAAATGGCAGACCTTGGAGGAGCACCTGCAAGGAGGCCGTAGGGCTGAAGTGACAGAGGCACTTTCATCCCTTTAATAGGTAGTTAGTGAGGAGCCCACCTACTTTTGGAGAAGCATGGATTAATTTTGTGTATGTTACTTAGGAAGCTATAACTGCAACACTTGATAATGGGAACACAGTTTTTCTTATTAGAAAAGGGAATCTTTTATGTTTGTGCTCGTTAAGAGAGATTTCACTGTTCTTCCCGGACTTGGCTTTGTCTCTTCAATAAGAAAGGCTGTGGATTTTGGTAATTAGTGGGATTTGCACATCAATGTGAGAGTAGATGGTTTTCAGGTGGTGGTGACAAACCTTTAGTTGCATATGCATTTTCATTAATAAAGGACATAATTAGGCTTGGTGTTCTTTACTCCATTAGCCAAAATCTAGCCTTAGAAACCAAAATGGCTGAACTTTTCAGACTGTCTCATTCCGTATTCATTGACTGTCAGAGACAAAACGTAATAGGCATAGCTACAGTTCTTGTACTGGACACTTTTATTCTTGCCTTTATGTTTAGAATGATAATTTTTTTTCTTTTTTTCTGGCAGATTTTTAGAGCAGCCCATCCTCTCCTGCTAAGTGACACCAAAAAATCCCTACTTTACTAATACTCTAAAGCTGTTATACTTTACTGTTCCAGTTGTGAATTACTAACATGATGTTCCTGAGAGACTGAACTTGGTTACAGGACAAAGCACAAAAATAACTCCTGGAGAGGAGGGATATACATGAGCAAACACTGTTATAATTAACAAGCAATCTTAAAAACATTGTCTAGATAAGATCTCATTTTTTTGTCATACGTGAGAACTCTTTCTTGCACATTGCTATTTTTTAGCATTAAGTCAATGTATCTTCACTTCTAGGCTGAATCTATACTGACCTTTTAATCAAAAGCTAACGCTGCTGCTAATATCCTCTAGGATGAAAAACTGCTGTTCTGTGTGTCCACATTTACCTTATAGGACAGAACACACCACTGGTATTCTCAATTTTGTATTTTTACATTTTAGTTGCTGCTATTTAAGAATGAATTATAGAAACAAAATTACATTTCTTAGTATGCAGACAGATAAGATGGAAGACAATCACAAGTGCTACATTTGGAAGAAAAGTCAGACAGGAGAGAAATCTGTGAGAGGGATTTGTATGCTATTACAGCAATTTGGTCCCCTGTCAGCTCTTGCATTATGGAGGAAAAATTGTGGAACCTTTATAGAAAGTAATTCTTACTCCCTGTAGCACAGCTCCCTTCCAAACTTTTGCTTTCCTCTCTCTGCTTAGCAGGCAAAAAGGAAGTGCTAAATGTAGAGTAAATTGAGTTGGACTAATTTAGTGACCATTCAGTTGCTTTCACTTACTAACCAGGAGAATAGGTGGTCAAGTAGGTAGTTCTGTCAAAGCTCCTGTATGTACTGGAAGCTTGGTGTTCCCTCTCACTTTCTTCCAGGAAACTTTTGTGCTTGCGACACAATAATGAAGCAACCTAAGCATCTAGAATATATAAATAAATTTTGTATAATTTGATGCAAGTTTCAACAAAAAAGAATTGGTCCTGTTTTCTGTCAATTTCTCTCTGCTGCTCTTTTCTCAGCAGGTTGTGAAGCTATGAGTGACTGATACATAGCCAAAAGCATGGTAGTGACCATTATGTCTGGAAGTTTCATGTTCTGACACTATAGAAAAGCTAATTAGGAACAGCAGTGGCCCAGCAAGGAGCTGTTGCACTAGTTTGTCATCAAACCTCAAGATGTATCATGGGCTTCCAGATGAACTGAAACAAAACTGATTGTTTAGGAATTGTTAATCCACCCTGTCTTTGGAGATGACTCAGAAAGCAGATACTACCTACTAATCCCCCAAGAAATTATTTGAAAACAAATGAATCTGTAGGAATAACTTTGGATTTTTTAAACACAATGTTTTATTGTTGAGGAAATACAACTGTGGTACAGGTGATTCTTAATAAAAACTGAAACTCCTGTAGTTTTTATGGGACGTGCTTCTTACAAAAATATAATGGAGTGGAAATAATTGGAACAGAATATTTCAAATAGGGTAGGTGAAAACCTCCAAGCCTTTTACAATAAAGCTATATTAAATAATGCTCTATTGAACCAAAGCAGCAGCTGCCTCTGATCATCAGCCCTCTATGTCATTGCAAGTGGAGTGAAATGCCGAGCAAAGGTGTCTTATTGCCGGTGCCCCTGGGTAAATTCCATTTTATTAAGAATGTTAGTTAGAAGTATATTTTTTCTCATTCTAATATTACATATTTGATTAAAAATAGAAATGCAGAAATGTCACCACTATTTGATACCTGTTTATATTAGGAGGATATATTAAGCATTTTTTTTTCTGCAGAACAGTACCTGAAGTCTTCCTTTTATAAATGAGTAGGTCTAAACTTGACTAAAGCTGCTTGTTACTTCTGTAATTGATATCTTTAGGCACTGACTGACTTCAGACTTGCTCATTTAATTGGGAGTTTGACATTTATTGTGATAATTCGTCATGAAGTAATTAACAACAGGGATTCTAACTAGAAATATTTTTATTGATTTTTTCCAAGTATTCATTCTGTTTGATTTGTATTGATGACTTATATAAAAAGAATTCAATATCAAGCCTTTTTTTCTTGGAAAAAATCAAGCATAACATCTAATGCTTATTCACTGTTACCCTTCTCTTTCACATTTTAAAACTTTTTTTTTTCCTTTCACCTTATCCATTTAAATTAGGATGCTGCTGATAAAGAGCAGCACCTCTCCTCCTACCCATTCCCTTCTATTTTTGACAGCCCGAGTTGAAGAAGGCTGCTGCATTAGAAGCATTACCATGTGTGTAAATAGCCCCTGTACACATAACATTTCAACTCAAAAATCTGTGTTAAAAAGTACTTGTAATTTTAGCATCAATCTGCACTTACGTATTCCTACTATATTTAATCCTGAGTAACAGCTAAGGCTTACTTCACATTGATTATCCATATTTCAGGCACAGCTGACAAGAGGAGTCTTCGGCAGGGTTATATCCTAGGGCAGAACTGTGTCACTCCAGTGCTGCTCCTCATCTTCTTTCTCCTCTTGAACTGACACTTTGTTCTTCTTGAATCCTTTACATCAGCAGCCATGTTCACTGCCCCCTCCCATAGGCCAACTAGTATATTTGTATATCCAGAATATTCAAAACTGACTACTTTCTGTCAGCTAGTTGCTTGCAGATTAAAGCACCGGCGTTTGCATCTTGTAGAAATATAAGAGCATTTAATTTTCATGATTTCCCTCTTCAGAGGAAAGAAAGATGAATCTGAAGCAATTAGTCTAGCATATGATGAATTAGTAGCAGGAGATTTAAAGGTGACCTGAAAATGTTGATTGAATAAACTTGATTCATTTATGGCTGTATAATTTAAAACTAATTCAAATTAGATCCTCCTCTGCTTACTTTCTGAAATTAGAGTTGTGAATTTCTGGTTTGCAAGACCTAAAAACAGCAAAGAATTAAATTACTGTATCAAAGAGTGAAGATGCCCACTTGTTTCTGACGGCAAAAAAAGACAACCCTCTTCAGAGTAGCATTCACATAAAAACTCTCTGGCCCAAGGAAAAATGTCTTAGTTCTTTTTGTCTTCTGCCATCTGAACTGCTTCTAATTGTCTTCTAAACAAGTATGATTGTTTTTGTTGTGTAGATTGTTGTGTTGTGTAGAGTTTATATATTCTTCTATATTTCCTCTCTATAAGGTACAGATGTAAGGATGATGAGGTGAGCTGAGGAAATGGCCTCACTTTGTCAGTATGGTGAAAGTCCCTTCTCTTAAAACCCACTGTATCCTGATAGTGCTGTTCCTACTCTGGCAAAGGAGATTTGAGGATTAGGTAGGATCCTGACTTTTGGAGTTTTTTATTTGCTATTTGATTCAGTTAGTGAAGATTCTCTCTTCTGTTGTTTTTAGAAGTATTAATAGCAAAACTGTAAGTGCTAGGTAGTTGCTTGTCTTGAATAATGTTTGAGAACACTTATCTTGCCTAAGATTTTCTTTACAAAAGATGAGAATGGATTTGGACCTGCATGCCTTTTTTTCTGAATGGTGAAGGAATGAATTTTTTTTCTGACAGTCAGTCTCCTTCATGTTGGGTTGCCTGTTATCTAACAAATTAGTTTATTTCTAGCACTTTAGCTCTTTAATATTTTCTAATTCTCTAATTTATAGATTGAACGTAAAAGTATTGAGTGGGTTGAAGTAGATGGATTAGAAGGGAGGTAGCAAAATATTTCTGGTAATCAGCTCTCAAATTTCATTACTGCTGCTGTTGCTGTGTGTGTAAAAACCAAACCACTGCAGTTTTTGGAAATTAAATTTCTTGCATTAGCCAGTCACTGCTCTGGGTTCAAGCCTGTGCTCTGTGGGTTTGTTGCTCACTATATCTGCATGCAGCTGTGCTCCACTCAGCTGTAATGCAGCTGGGTCCCAGGCTGCCTGCCTGCACCAAGGGTCTCTCTGGCCAGCATGCAGGTGCTTTGGAAGCATCCTAAAGTAGCAAGGCTGAGTAAAATTTCGTGTTTGTGTGGTTTCTTATTCTTTTCTCTTGAGTTGCCTCTGACAAACCGTGATGTGACAAAGCTGGCAGTAAGAAAAAAACACGATTTTTGATACCAAAATGGTTCTGGGTACAATAAGTCAGATGAGCTTTCAGTCTTTGTGACTGTTTTAGCAAATGCATATTCAAAGTGAGCAAATGGCAGAGCAGTGTGACTCAGCAGTGGCAGCTGGGGTAGGGATGCCATCTGTAGTCTGAGATGACACTCAGAGTAGTGCGGAGCTGCACGACAGCTACATGTGAGGTAGGTGGGCCCAGACTGATACGGGATATTCAGGCTGTGGAGTAGCAGCACTGAGGAGCAGATGTCCAGAGAGTATGAGGGATCCCTGGGTAGATCCAATACTGCTGCTGTGTAGACTATTATTGTGATTTTTTGGGCTTAGAGGGAAGGTGCCGCATCCAATTTTATCAGGTGGCCATAGTAAGTCAGAGACCTACTGAGAGCATTGCTGAAAGAGAACAGATGTGGATTGTTTTGTTAGAGTTCTTTTTTGGAAATGCTCTGCTACTGACTCTCAAAAGCGTTACTAGAGATGGAAAATATGCCAACTGCAGTAAGAGCACACTGTGACTGCCAGTTTGCAATTCCTGCTTCCCCCAGGATTAAAAAAGTATTGACAATAGTTATCCAGACAGAAGTCATCAGCATGGATAACTACTGTATGGATTGTAGGGTAATTAGATTACCTTAGATTACGATTAGAGCTTTGAAAATGTGGAGCGCTAGTCCTCATACCCACTCTTATGGTCTGTTGATTTGAGCGGTTCTTGCAGAGACTGAAAAGAGTTGCTGGTGTTGCAGAGTAGGAGCAGATCACTTAGGGATTATTCTGGATAGATTTGTTAGTGGACTCTCTCAGCGCACCTTCTAAATGGCATCAGACATCAGCATTCTCTGCTATAGGTCTGCAAAATGGTATATCAAATTTAGGACCTCAGAACACAGCCAATGCTAAAAATTAGTTCTGCCATCTTGACTGGTCTATGAGATGGATTATTAGAGAACTTTGTGGCAAATTCTGAGTAATGATTTAGTTCTACAAAATGTAACTCATCTTTATATAACTGATCTGCGTGTCCCTGAAAATTAATTTTTAAAATTTTTTTTTGTTATTTCAAGGGAGAGTGTAAAGAGAATGGAGCTAAGCTCTTCTCACTTGTATTGCTCTTAGCTGAGCATTACAGCCAATGGCAGAAACTGATTCACAGGAAGCTCCACCTGAAAATGAGGATGAACTTCCTTTCTGTGTAGGTGACCATGCACTGTAGCAGATTGCCCAGGGAGGCTGTGGATTCTCCCTTCCCAGAGAGATGCAAGAACCATCTAGACAGCATTCTGAGTAATGTGCTCTAGGATGACCCTGCTTGAGTAGGGTTGTTGGACCAGATGATTCACTGTGGTCTCTTCCAACCTGACCCATTCTGTGATTTTTTTCTGATTTGAAGGTGATTGTTTCTGTCATCAGAAGATGGTAGTTCTCTTTAATGAGAAGGCTATGGATAAGGAAGATGTTGAGCTAATGGGATCAAAATGGTTTTGATATGCCTCAATTTACCCCTAACCCCTGCAGCATATCTCCCTTCCTGGACTACAAAAATGAAGGCTGTCTCTAAGAGCTTGCAGCTGTAATGACGTGTTGGTGTCTACCAAGTAAATTCTAGCTGATACTAATTTGGGGTGGAAGATGAGGAATGTTTTCCATATAACTGGTCTGTATAAAGATCGAGATAAAAGCGTAATGGTGTGTGGGTCACTAGTCACTACAGAGAAGGTGCTGACAATATCTCTCACATTTCTTTGGCTAGTAAAGGATGTGCTGGCAAAGTCAGTAATTTTCAATTCTCCTTGCTCTGTAGGTGGTATGAGATGCAAGCAGTGCAAGACTGTAGAATAACGCTATTGGCCTCTCAGTCTGGCTCTCAGATTTGAGCTGCGCTTGTGCTTCTTCATTCTCAACTTCAGAGATGGTATCAGGGCAGCTTTAACTAAAATATCTTTTAAAAACTCTGAAAAGTAGCATTTTGTTAGCTACCCACAACCACTTGTGCCTTTGCCAGGTTGACCATTCTGACTCTTAAACAGATATTGTTGCCAACTTAGATGAGTAGTATTGTAAGATTTCCCCTCCCCTGCTTTGGATACCTGTGGGCAACTAAAAGGAGAAAACACAGCCAGCCACAGAGTTTGCTTCATGCTTTCTCATCTCCCTCCAAACACATCTGCCTTATTTATTATTTTAGCAATGGAGTCTTGTAATCTTTTTTTTTTTTTTTTTTTTTTTTTTTTTTTTACCCCTTTTTTCCTCTTTCTTTTTTNCTCTTGCCTTCTAACCCTCTGTGTATTAACTAAACCACAGAGGAAAGTAAATCCAACAACAGCAACAGAGGAATAGATTTCTGCCAGTTGCTGCCATGAGTTTTGTTGAGTTGAATTGGCTGGCTTTCTGTAAGTGGGCATAAACTGTGAAAGGTAACAAAAATAAAGTTTGTTCTTTGAAAATGGAGAGAGAGGAAGTGAAAGTGGAATGCAGCCAAAGTGATGGGCTTTAAAGAGAGCCTTTTCAGCAGTTCCATGAATAGATAAGAGTGGGAGAAGACTCATTTGTCAAGGGCAGAGAAGAGATGCCAAAGTGATTGGGTTAAGGGGGGATGAAAGCTGGAAGAGAGTGTGTTTCAGAGAAGCTTTTTATTTATCCTTCAAAAATTGGCTAAGCAGGAATGAAGGACACATGAAGAGGCTTGAAGGAAGATGAGAATGTTGAATGATGGTACCTGTAATACTTGAGAAAAGAAGTGCTGACCTGAGATCAAGTGTAGAGTGAAAAAGGGTGGCTTTAACTTGTGCTGCTCTTCTCTAGGATTGTCAGAAAGGCAGGCTAAGGTTCAGTTTAGACAGAAGGAGACCATTTTAGATCAGGGGTATGATGGAATCAACCCCACAGAAAAAGGATTTACAAATGTATTTGTGGATGAGGACCCCCCAGAGATGAGATGCAAACAAAAAGACCTGGGGTCTGTCTTTGTTCCTTCAAAGTGTGTGCAAGGAGGGGACAGAACCTCACCATACTGGTGGGTGATGTGGATTTGTGCTTGAACTTGAAACAGCCATTCTCAATTTTCTGTACCTGTCACTTCTTTTTTCTTAAGAAATTGTGGTATGAAGAAAACATAACTGTTTTTTCACTGTCTCATACTGTTTTGGGGTGGACTGTGATATGGCAAAAAATGAGGGAGGAAACTTTTGGTCACACTTTGAGGCTGTTTTATTACAAATTGCTTATATTCCTCTGGGACTAAAGTGTTTCATTTCAAAATCAGCAATTTTTTTTATTATGCTTGTTACTTCATTCATTGCATCCAGATTATGTGTTGGTTATTAAGTATTGATTTTTATATTGCATTAAAAATGTTTATGCTTTTCTTGGATTTTGGTCTCTATGAAGTATTTCTGAATTATGTTCTGTATTTTAACCTTTAAATGACAACTTGGTAGTGCAGAGCCAATTTTGAGCTTTCTTTAAGTTATAATAGACAAAAATTAAGAAACAGTAAAGAATACTACTTTTGTGGAGAGGCTAGTGTCTTTATTTTAATTTTCAATTTTTAAAAAATTTATTTATGGTGACAAGTGACGCAAGCATTAGGACACACATTGTCCACATTGCAACAGTTCACTTTTTTTTTTCTGGCTTTAAAAAACCAAAACAAACCCCAAATGTAAAGCTCTTCAAATATTTTCTCCTTCTATGAGGTTTCATTCTCAGATGAGATATAGTAGAAATTTTGAAAATAACGCTTTTTAGCAGCTTATCCTGCTGCAGCCTTTCTTTCCATTCCATAGAAAATTGGATGCTGTTTTAGGTAATGGCATACCAAAAAGTGAATGCTTTGTGAATATACTACCGAAAGATAACTGAAAAGATATTGTGAAAACATGGCCATGTAATACTTATACAAGTTCTAGTTGAATATGTAAATGCCTTGTCTAATCTGAAAAAAATAGAAGGTAGTCCAATAATAAAGTGTGAGATTTCTTTTCCTTTTTTCCTTTCAAATGTTCTCTAAGCCTTTATTATTTTTATTATAACCCTTAGGCGATGGAAAGCAAGAACCACACAAGATTTCTGGATGTGGCTTATAATTTTGTAAAGAAATGTTCAATATTCTTTTCTACATTTTCTCCCTTTTAACTCTTGAATTACCTTTTAGCTATTATTTAGCATCAAGCTGATGTTTTCCTGAAAATATTTAATTCAGCCTTAAAATCCGAAGACTGAGTGGCAAATTTCTGCTCTTACTAGAATTGTCAGTGTCTATCAGGACAGTTTTCAGCCTTATTTTTTGCTGTACTTAACTTCTGTGCAGTGTGTAACATGAAGGGATATGTTTTCACCTGTGTGCTGAAGTGCTAAGGTTGTCAGAATAGTATTTCTCTGTTCTCCTTGCTGTGCTTTGCACTGTGTGCCTTTCAGGACATGGAGAGATGATGGGCTTCAAAAGCTACGACTTCATTGCACAGTCTAAAGTAAGTTTCATTTAACTTTCAGGCTTACAGTGTTTTACAAAGCCAACTCAATGAGAATGTTTCTCCATTTAAGAAGTGGAGAGATTAAATACAACTTGAATCTGCTTGAAAAATACTATAATACAGTTAAGTATTCTTGTAATAGTTAGTTTTATTGAAACTCAAGTGCAGACTTGCAGATAGAAAAACAAGTTTCAAGTCCTTGAGCTCAATTCCCTGGAAAGCCATAAAATAACATTACCTTTGTTTGTTAAATTGTAGTGTTTCTACTATTCTGATTGTAAATATGTCTACCTTAAAATACTGGTTGCTTGCTAGACATTTATATGCCTATTGCAATTTCTCTGAGAGAGAGAGAGCTGTGAATTTTTTTTAATTGCACAAGTAAAGCTAAGTTTGATGGCCTATCAGTAAGTTTTTGTCCAAAATGGTGTGATGATTTGTGCTGTTTGTTCATCAGAGGTCTTGCTGAGGAACAGATCTGATGAGGGAAGAGACACATTATTTGCTTACATGCACAATATATATTTTAAATCAGTTCAACTGCAAGTAGTGATTTAGCTACAAGATATAAAGGAAGAAAGTGAGTTGTTAGCATCGTGTATGTTTTTCTGAGTGTGTTAAAGAGCTTTGCTCTCAGATTACTCTCTCCAAATGTAATCTAACTAAAATATTTTCCTCACAATCAGGGAATATTTTGTTAAATCTTACTTTGCTGAATAATGAAATAAGAACTAATACAAAGAGCAGTATTTGAAATGAATCATCCATTTGACATTCATTTGGTTCTGTAGGGCACCTGTAAAGGAAGACTCAGATTTGTAAGTCTAAAGAGGAAAAGTAAAAGACAGAAGATAAAAGACAAATCTCTATTTCTTTGTGTTTACTGTTCTCAGCTTGTTTAATAGGAAAAATTTTCATATAATTCTGGTTTTTTATCTTAGATTTACTGTGATACTTTAGTCCATCTTTAAGCATAACATTGCAGAAGGCAATGCTATACTTGTCTTTGTGATTGAATAAAAGGTGTTAAAACCAGTAAGGAAGCGCAGAGCTTAATCTTGATACCAGGGAAAGTATGAAGCATTACTGAGAAGAGTTTAAGATAAGGCATCATTTTAATAGGAGATTATGCAAGGAAAGGATAGGGTGCTCCATGTAACCTTGATTCTGGGAAGGTAATGGAACAGCTCATTCTTGAAGCCATTTCCAGATATGTGAGGGACGTCAGCAAATATTGTCTGCTTAGACATGAGTGAGCTTGTCGATACTGTCTTTCGAACAAGGAGAGTCCCACTGAGCACCAGGAAACACTTCTAAACACTCATGTTGTGGTGGTTGTTTTCTTTTTTGTTTTATGTGGGTTATTAGTTTTTGCTTTTTCTTTTAACTGTGTGGGTTACTGAGCACTGGCACAGGTTGCTTAGGGAAATTGTTGAATCTCCATCCTTGGAGATAATTGGACATGGTCCTAGGCAACTGCATCTAGATGGCTCTGCTGGAGCAGAAGGGTTGGACCAGGTGACCTGCAGTAGTCCCTTCCATACTCACCTCTTCTCTGATTTTGTAGATTGGGGCCCATTGTATCTTGAATTTGTCATTTGTTGGTCTGTATCTCATTGGATCTTTCACTAAATTTGGAAGTTTGGCTGTTTCCTGTGGGTACAGAAACCTTCACTGCTTTCAAAATACACTTACACTGTTCTTCTTTCTAACCTTTTTTTCATCTTGCTGGATTCCATGAAAAGATATGCCACATGTAAAAGTACTTACCACTTTTCTTACTACAAAATAAGAAACTAGAGCAGTATCTGCACTTCTGATACAAAAGGCTTTGGCTTTTAGTTTGGCAGTGCCTGTGTGTGAAGGTATATTTTTAAACACAGTATTGCTCATTGACCCTCCTGTTCATGTTCTCAAGTTTTGTGATTCACTGCTAGCTTAATTCTTTATGTACCTTGATTTGTTTCTCAAAGGATCTCTTCTGAGAGGGTCTTGTCATCCTCTTGAGACTCTGGATTTATACGATGACCGAACTCTTCAGTCATCTCTCTACCTTCTTGGACTTAGCTCCTTCTGAGGCTTCAGAAATGACCTTTTGTAACAGCTTCTGTCATTTTCAACATCAGAGCACTTACATTTCCTTACATTTAATTTGATCTTCCTCTTTGCATGACCATTTAATATCTTATACGCAGTCTTATGCTCACCTCCCCTTAGGAAGTCCTCAGCTTTCATGTTGTCCACATTCATTTTGAGCTTTGTGCCCCCATGTTCCTTGAGCTCCTTTTAAACTTCACTCTGTATAACTTATACATTCTTCTCTCATTTGCTCATTTGTCTGGCTTCTGCACCGATGCTCTGGTAACTTGTGCTTGTTGTTCTCAAAGAGAAGACTTTTCTTTTGTTGTTGAATAGTTACTCCTATTGTCTAGCTAGAAGGTTTTGCTTTTGGCTATTGAATGAAGTTTTAATAATTGATAGCAAAAGAGATGGGTTCTAGAACAAACTTTAAATAACTTGTCCACTGTCACACTATTTTGTGGCTAAACTGGCAAAGTTGTAATAGGGTGGGACGAGATGTTGAAAGCAGTGCCATGGAAAGGGACCTGGGGGTCCTGGTTGGCAGGAGGTTGAACGTGAGTCAGCAGTGCCCTGGCAGCCAGGAGGGCCAACCCTGTCCTGGGGGGCATCAGGCACAGCATCACCAGCCAGGCAAGGGAGGGGATCGTCCTGCTCTGCTCTGCAGTGGGGCAGCCTCACCTCCAGTGCTGGGGGCTGTTTTGGGTGCCACAATATAAAAAAGAGATTAAATTACTAGAGAGTGTCCAAAGGAGGACTAAAAAGATGGTGAAGGGCCTTGAGGGGAAGCCATATGGGAGTGGCTGAGGTCACTTGGTGTGTTCAGCCTGGAGGAGACTGAGGGGAAACCTCATTGCAGTTACAACTTCCCTGTGAGGAGAAGAGGAAGGACAGACACTGATCCCTTCTCTGTGGTGACCACTGACAGTGCCCAAGGGAGTGGCCTGGAGTTGTGTCAGGGGAGTTTTAGGTTGGATATCAGGAAAAGGTTCTTTANGATTAAATTACTAGAGAGTGTCCAAAGGAGGACTAAAAAGATGGTGAAGGGCCTTGAGGGGAAGCCATATGGGAGTGGCTGAGGTCACTTGGTGTGTTCAGCCTGGAGGAGACTGAGGGGAAACCTCATTGCAGTTACAACTTCCCTGTGAGGAGAAGAGGAAGGACAGACACTGATCCCTTCTCTGTGGTGACCACTGACAGTGCCCAAGGGAGTGGCCTGGAGTTGTGTCAGGGGAGTTTTAGGTTGGATATCAGGAAAAGGTTCTTTACCCAGAGAGCAGTCTTACCAAGTTTAATCTTGTTCTTATCCATTGCCTTTTAACAGCGTATTATGAGAATGTTTAGGAGAAATGCCAGACACTGTGATATCTACATTAAATTTTCTGTAGAGAAGCACCAACAGTGTCTTGGTAAAGGTGTTTTCAGAAGCACATTGTAAGACCACATATCCATTAAAAAAAATGCAAGTGAATAATTTATTTTTGGAACTCTGAATTGTGTTCTTAAAGTCACAGAACTTGTTTGCCGATGTTTTACTATTGGTATAGTTAGGAAAATATTTATTGATTTCAAGAACATGATTCTACCTCTCAATACCCCAACTTTATATATTCATATGGTATAACTCCTTGTCACCAGTGTAATTGGTCAGAAGTTTGCTCAGTTTACTGCAGGAATACTGAAGCTTGCAGCCTATAAGCTGAAATATGAAAAAGTTTTGGTGTTCTGTGGATATTTTAACTTACATATTGTTGAAAATCTATTCATCTTTTTATGAAACTGTTGAGCTTTCTCATGGTTTCAGAAATATCTTGTGAACTGAAATGGAAATTGGCCTGGTAGGTTCAGTTATATAAAGTGATCTGCATATGTAGGGTATATAGGGCTGTTTGCTCTCCACTGTCTTGCCCATGCCAAGGAAAGATGAAAAAGACATCAAGCAACTCTGACTTTTCACAGCTACCTGTTGTCACATCTCCAGTAAAGAAGAGAAGAACTCCTTTTCCCGGGAGAACATGAGGAAATTTAAAGACGCTTTTGTTTAGATTATGTTTTGCTTAGTTTGGAAACGGAAAGACAGATAGCTTAATAGAGACTGCTCTTTTCTTCCCTTTGTCTCTTTCCTTCTCCCATCCCATTCACTGCTGGTAAAGCATGGAAAAGATTCCTCTTGGCAGTGAATGTGAAGCTTTTTGAAAGCAGAGATGTACAAGGCTTTTCCAGGCTGGGTAGAGAAAGAGAGAGAGAGAGAGAGAGAGAGAGACTAATTAAATAGAAGAAATCTAATAAGTGGCATGGCCAGGTAGACCACATCTAATTTTCATGCTCTTCTAATATTTGAGGTTAGGAAAAATGCTGGCATTAATAGTGATATCTTACACTGAAGAGTATAGGAAGGGATGTCCACCTGAGGCTTCTTCCATTCTCCATAACTTGCATCTAATAATTATCCACTCCATATCTTTCCATTCTAAAATTAGCTATTATTAAATTAGCTATTTATTAGTAAGGAATATGGAAGACAGAAAATGAAAAGGAATATGCATAGATCAGACTTGACTGTGAGCTGTTTAGCATTTTTTCCCCCTATTCTTCTCCTTGGTTATGGCACTACTTAATGACTTTTGGAGAATGGGATTGTTTTAATTTTACAGTGATTTATAGCAAGTACTGATGTATAGGAGAGGTCTGTCCACTTCCTCATTAGGAAACTTTATATTTGTAGGAATGTTTAAATTATTTGACTGTTATAACAACACCAACAAAAGCCCTACAACTAAAATACAATAATGTTAATTTAGGAATAATTTGCCATATTTCCTATTTTGCTGTTGGTTTTCACATTCTTGAGACTTGGAGTTTCATGCTGAAGTTCCTAAGCTAAGAGGGTGATTAAAACTTCCTGATATTAAGAACAGGTCTAGAAAAAAAAAACAAAAACAAATCATAGACATTTCCAAGTGTTTGAGTTTAGTTGGTTTTTATTGCTATTACCTGAAATCAGTTGTCTTGAGTAATGAATTTTAGTACTACAAAATAAGATACCACTCTAAGGAAGATAAATATTCTTAGTATTCAGTATGACTTCTCACTGTAGTGGAGAATCTGTAATTCTCCTTAATTGTGGCTCTTTTCATGGTTGTTTTTATAACAATAAATAGTGCCTCTGATCTTCTGCCTTTTTATACGCCATGGGTTAATTAAGGTTGATTCAGTATTACATTTCAGTAGGTAATACTTAACATAAGCATTTTAACATAAGTCATTAAAATTTATTCTCGAACTGCATTAACATCAATTCTTAGTATAGTCTTCATGGATGTCTGAATGCTCTGCAGTCAAAGTGTTTTAAAATGCTCGTAACAGAAATAATGTAGTGCCTTTAGAAGATGAAAACATCCTGTGCTTCAAGGTGTACTGTAATACAAACAGGTAAATTAATGTGGTAGGTGGGTGATTTTTAAAAGCAGATCTTGTACTTGGATGTATATGACTAAAAAGAGACCTGCTACAGCACCTTTATCTTCAACCTTTGAATTCACCACTCAATGTAAGAAGAAAAAAAAGTTTCACAGGACTTTTACCTGACATCACAGATCAACATAATTTCGTACTGGGTTCTTGCCATGGATCTATCTACTTTGATAGATTCAGAGCTATTCATTATGCTCTTACAGCAGGTGGTGGAGAAAAATAAAAGCATGCTCTTGAATAAAAGGAGCAGATTGTTCCAACTAGTCATTTGAGCTGAATGAGAGAAGAGTATTTCACCCCTGGTGTGACACCTTAATACATGGAAGTCCCAAAAGAAACCATTGGTAACTGAGCCCTATGCACAGGAGAAGTTGTGCTGACAGAACTTGGTTGTATGCCTCTAGTATAACTCCTCTCTTATGCTCTTGGTTTGGTTTTTCTTTTTTCCTCCTGTATTGGTGATCTGCTTGTTCCTGGTGGATGGGTTTCTGGGCTTACAAACAGTTCCTTAAAATGGAGGACTGTGAACTTTAAGATATTACTAGTGTTTTGCATTTTGCATAACACCAGAAGTGGTCAGATGCAAAAACAGATCTCAGAACTAAATTGTAAAGTTGAAAGCTTTCAACTGTCTTTCTACAGAGGGCATTCTGAGGCTGAAAAAAATCCTTTGCCATGCTGATAGGTTATCAAACTAAGTAATGAAGAACATATCTCAAATCTAAATATTAAAATGGGCATACAGAATTTTTACATGCTATTTGGGAATAGTATCTTTTATCTAGAAGTCAGTAGGTCTCCAGTGCACCATCCCTATAATGCTATTCATAGTAAGTGTTATGAGTATCTTAATTTAATGTTGTTGTGCAACTAACTGTTTCTATTCTAAATAGGAGAAGTGACATGATCTCTAGGAAGTGCAGTGAGAACATTGGAATTGTTAGATAAAGATCACTTATTCAAATTCAGAATCAGTTTTTCTTTTTGTCCTGAGATGATGATCTGGGAGGCTACAGTAAAGTTGTAATGGACATCCATTTATCAGTGGGGGTTATTGGCCCATGCTTCTTCTAGTCTTAAGCTTATTTGTATTTTAACCTGGTGGAGAAAAGATCTGTTTAGCTCTTCTTTCCTGGGTTGTTATAAAAGAAGATATGGTAAATCAAAATCACAGGACAATGTCAGTACCAAGTGCTGCTGCTAAGGAATTATCACTATAATTTTCAAAAGATATAATTTATCTTTAAATTTAAATAAATAATTTAAAATAACTTTTTATAGGTATTTTGGGTTTGTGTGGCAAGGTTTTGGTGGCCGGGGGGTTACAGAGGTGGCTTCTGTGAAGAACTTCCAGAAGCTTCCCCTGTGCCTGACAGAGCCAATGCCAGGCTCCAAGAAAGACCCTGGCTGAGCCTGTCTGAGACTGTGGTAGTGCCTCTGTGATAGCAGATTTAAGGAAAAAAATTGCCTGTGTGACAAAAGGTTTTTGAAGATTTGATATTATTTTTCATTACACTGCTCACATTTGATTGGTAATAAATTAGGCTGAGTGTGGTTTGCCCATGATGGTAATTGGTGAGTGACCCAAAGGTCTTTCTAAATATTTTTCTCTCCCCTGAGGAGGGGATTAATAAAGCAGCTTTGGTGAGCACATGGTGTTCAGCCAGGGTCACTCTCCCACAATAGATGATGTGTAAATCTTGACTGTATGATCTTTATTAAATCTTCATTAAATTTTGGTTAATTTGGGGGATTTTATGATTAATTTTGAGATTAAATTTAGCATAATCTTGATGACCTTGTTGTTAAGCAGAGCTTTAATTTATTTTCGGAGAGTTCAGTGTGGGATCTTAATCTTTCTTTTTATAATGAACATTTAAGATTCTTTATCTTTCATAAATGAGAATGGACATGTAGGCAGGAAATTTTTTGAAGTTGGTATGATTTATCACTTATCTTTTAGAAGGATGTTGAAGGGGAGTGTGTGAGTTCTCGGTCTGTTTAAGCTGAAGTTGATAACCTAGTGAAGCTTATGAGAAAAGATAATGGATACAGTGGATTGTTGTTTTGCTTGGTTTCCATGAAATGTAAATGTTTCCCAAATACTTCACAAGCAACTGAACAAATTAGATTGATCCAAAATACAAATAGTAGTTTGACAAAATAATCATAGACACTTCAAATTTCTGTCTTCTTATCTTTCCATTCCAGCTGTTGGTGGTGGGGTGTTTGTTTCTGATGGACTACCCTCTTTTCTCTTTTTGTTTGTCTTTGATTCTTGAGGGTGACTTGATGGCTGCAGGTGTGGTTGTTCATGGCTCTGGGTTGATACTGTCCCATCCAGCTCTTTTGGGACATGTCCTGATGGCAGTGTTGTTTGAAAGGAGGAGATGCCACTGACTGTCTTGCATCCCTGTCCTTTGACCCTCATCAGGCTGCTGAGGTCAGACCAGTCTGATGTATTACTCTGCTCACTGCTGCTGCTGCCATTTTTTTCAGAAGTATGATAGTAGAAATCTACGGTAAATGTGGATTTTGGCAAGATCCAAAAGCATTTGAATGTCAGTACTGTGCTTCCAGCCTGGAGATTGAGCAGAAGTACACAAATCACTGTGGCAGGATGTGTGTGTCGGTAGGTGTGGACAAATTCCAGTGGTGGGGTAGTATTGAGGAAAAATTTTAAGTTATACCTCAGCAGTAGCTAAAGGAATGTAGTGGTGATAGGTAATGGGACAGTGGTTGGTAGTGAAGTACTGTTTTATTGAGTTTCGGGGAAAGTTACTGATGGCTTGGTAGGAGATTTCTGACTTGGCTTTTGCAGGATGTTAGTAGACTGTTGTCAAAATGTTAGATAACCAATATGAATGAGTACTTCAGTTCAGCTGCTGAACTTCATTGGAAGGTAGTGAACGTTCATCAAGCTCATCCACTGTCTTCCCTGAGCAATGCTGTTATGTTATTGTGGACAGTGGCCCAGTAGCTGAATTAGGGTGCTAATAAGTCCCGACCTACTGTTTACTTTTGTCAGATGTGGTTTTACATTTAAGTAGTTCAAGATTTGATTTAAAATGCAGACAGTTTTGAACAAATGGCTGGGAATTAAATCTATCACCACAGGTTTCACCCACTCACCACCTCTTCTCCTTGTGTTTTCCACACAGCATGTTGCACTAGGTTTGTCTCTTACTGCCTGGAGTTACTGAAATAGCATGCAGGCAAGTGACTGCTAAAACAGAGAAGGAGAGGTCTGAATTTGCTCATGTTTTAAGTTTTAAGGAGTAGTCTACAGGAGGTTTGAAATGCTTGGCCTGTCTTGTTATACTGGATAAAATACTACAGCACTGGTTGTTTACTTGCCTTGAAAAGACTCGGTATGTTGATAAGAGGTGAGATGGCAGTGTGCTCCATGAGAGGAAGCCATTGGTTCAAGCAGTTGTTACAGGGTGGATTTTGTATGAGTTGATAATCTGTCCTGATAAACTTTGCTTATGTGCATATGATAAATGCACACTTGCTTGTTCTGTGGGTGCAGCCATGGTGTGCCCACAAGGAGGTTGCAATTGCTTGCTGTGTATTAACAGGTGCATTGTTATTGCTAATCAGAACTCTGATAACTAAAATTAATAGTTGGTACAAAGACAAGCAATTAAGAACATTCATCTTCCAGATGAGTCTAAAAGATTCATTGGTAGTTTAAATTTATATACTGAGGGCACTTAAACCATTAAAAAGGGTAATGGGTGCCCTGCAGGCATGTGCTTCAAAGCCATATGTCATTTTGGTTCTGGGACAGCAGACTGATAACTTCCCTTTAAGGGAAACTACTATTCATTTATCTTTAAAATGTTGAAGGAAATGTACATTTTCTTGCTGTAGAGTGATCATAGAAGTGCAATGTAAGTTAAATCAAAATGCAAGATTTATGTCCTAAGTCTTCTTGGCTTTATCATATTAGATGTTAATTAGAAAAGTCTCTCACTGGTTACAGAGGGCACTGGAGTTGGGACATTGAAAAGTATAGATATTTTTCTGGCACACAAATATTTCTCTCGTGCCTTGCAGTCTTTGACAGTGACACTGATGTAGTAACCAACCTTGTGCAGGGAATAAAAAGTGGCGGTTTTTTGTTGCTGATGTTGATGTTCTGCTTATGTTGTCACAGGGTGATATTTGAGCAAGTGTTGTTAATACAGAGATGCATATGAAGTTTTAAGGGTTTATGGTACAAGGATTTAGCACAAATTTTGCTTTAGCGTAGAATTTTCTTTCTGTCCTGGTGTCCTTGCCAGCTGAAACATTGGTTAACAGGTAATTCTGGGAGTGCCTGGGAACATATCTGGGAATGGGTTTTGGTGATGTAGGATTATCTAAAAATTGGTTTTGTCATTCATTCATTCAAAATGACAAATAGTTTTGCTGATTTCTGGGAACTGTTTGAGTTATCCCTAATTGAAGATGCAACATGATGTCTTGGTGTGGGACATAGTGTAGATTTGCTTATGGAATTTAGTAAAAGGAACTTTCTCTTCCCTAAATATGAACACTGTTTGTGCAAACTCTCTGCCTGTTACGTAATACTTGAATATACTGTTTTGGGTAGGTTGAAAATATTTTCATTCTCTGTTTGGTGAGGTACATGCACATTCCTCCTTTCCTTTTTCTCTGGCCTTTCTGAGTTCCACACCGTGTATGTCTTGTACTGAGGAGAGGAACGAGCACAGGCTGTAGTTCTTGATGGTTCTCAATCTCCCCATTCCCACCTCCAGAGTGTAGTGTGAGCTGGTGAGACCTTGGCAGCCATGGAGGGATGTTGGCTGTTTGTGCTGTGGTGGTGACTCATCATAGGGCAACACTGAAATCTATTGTTAGAAGGGATTTTTATTTGTTCTTGCAGTACTTGTCCCATATTTTTAAAAAGTCAGACAACAAAGTCAATACAAATACCCCTGTACTTCTAGAAGTATCTTAGCAAAAGGAGCTTTTGTTGTGATGAGTACTGTTATTTGGATTGATGTGCCTGAATTACTGAAGACAGGGAGAAGAGGATGCAAGAAATATCTCCGCTGGCTTTCAAAAATTGTCTGTAGTCTAATTCTTGGGGTCTTATATAACCTTTCTGGATTAAAAAATACCACGTAAATAGTGATTAATGCACTGTGTTTTCTCTCTCACTCTCTCCTGCTATTGCATTTTGGTTTTGAGTAGGAGGAGCAAACTCTAGGGGTGTGTGCCCTGCATAAAGATAACAGCTGCTGCAAAATTGTATGCATGGCATCTGTATTTTCTTGCTTTTATTCTCTGCTTTTTCTTTGACCGGGCTCTTTGATTCCTTTGTTTCTTCCTTCTCAAACCTTGATCTTTTTCTGTGATTGTCATGCTTTCTTCTCTCTTTTCCCAGCATACTTAATTGCCTTGAGTAAAGAATGGAAAAAAAAACTTTCTGAATGAGACAGGGCAGACAGTAATGTTCTCCATGGGAATTCTGTCTTCCCCCCCCCCCCCCCATCATTTACATTCCTCCCATTCTTCTTTCTCTCTGCCACTTTTCCTCACAACTTTTGTTGTAAAGTTTCCATATCTGTTGTTTGTGTGACCCTGAAAAAATGCCTTGCTATGTGATGCTAGACAGATTTAGTAAATCAAGATTACCCAATTAATTCTGCAGAAATTCCTTAATTTCTAAGTAATTTTAATTAATTTTTCTGACTGTTTTGGGCACAGTATTTATCCTTGTTGTCAGTGTTTGGGCTGCTTATGCTTTCAATGCATCAGAGTTTTTGATTTTC
>VZTR01030822.1:42008-53971 GCA_013400775.1 Chaetops frenatus
TTTATAGAGATTTGAATTAAATTTAGTGTCTTTGATATATAACATACTCCAACTGATATAATCAACACTAGATATGAATCAGTTAAATAATGTGACAGAAAAGGCTGTTTTTATACAACAGTATATAAACACTACAACAACTGCAGTCCTATCACAACTGTTTACACATTTTCAGCTCTAAACACAAGAAACATTATGATTTTAGTTTTGTATTCAAATACATATGGAAAAAGAGAACATAGAAGGATTTAACATCTCTAAGTACAACATCCATAAAGAAGGTGATGTGTCTGTGTATGATTTGTTTTGGCTTGCTTTCTTTATTAGCTGCCAAATTCATTATGATACTGGACTAAAATCCGTCACTAAACAATTAACATGCTGATACCATTAAGAATGTTATTTTTTTCCATGAGATAAAAGCCAAAACCATGACAAAAATACTTTTTATTCTTAGCCTGTTGTTCTTTCTCATCACCAATCTAGAGAGTAAATTGTTCTCACCCATTTTCTAAAACAAAATAGATCATTCTGAAATTGTTATAGGCTGCATCAACAATTTCAATTATGTATTATCTGATTAAATAATAAATGCATTATAATCTCAAAACATCAAAACCACTTTTCTATTTTGAAAATAAAAACATTTTCCATTTCTTTTTATGTATTTGAAATCAAGTAAAGTGTAGGCTAGAAAAGAGTCAATCAGTAACATTTTCCTGCTTCAGAAATACTGTGTCAGGAATCAAAAATGTTTCTCGGGATCTCGCCTAGTTGTAGCTGAGGAGTTTTTTTCTCATGAAAACACTTCCAAGATGCTTTCAGACTCTTTGTCATAAAATGGATGAGAAACAGTTGGGATGCAGGTGATTCCTAATGAATCGAGTACGCTTTCACACTAGGATTAAACTTCTCACACTGATCATAAAAGCTTTTAGTTTTCCTGCCCAATTCTCTGCTTAGTGGAGCATACAACCAAATTGAGAAAAATATTAATTGACCTGAAACTATTGCAAAATGCTGTCACAAAGGGAATTAACCTCCAAACACCCAGTCACATGTACTTCCACACATAGAATCAGGAAGAACTAAGATGCTTTTTTACATCCAGAAGGACTCTGATTTGTCAGTAGAATCAAGTACCAATTATTTGTGAACACCACATTAATAGCTGGGACGACGCTTCATTAATGACCTGGACAATGAGACAGAAAGTACTCTCAGCAAGTGTGCAGATGACACCAAAATGGGAGCAGTGTCTGATACACCAGGGGGTGATGCTGCCATCCAGAGGAACCTTGACAGGCTGGAGAAAGGGGCTGACAGGAACCCCACAAAGTTCAACAAGAGGAAGCGCAAAATCCTGCATCTGAGGAGGGACAAGTCAGGGCACCAGTACATGTTGGGGGCAGCCCAGACTGAAAACAGGCAGTCAGAAAAAGACCCGGAGTTCCTGGTAAACACCAGGTTGAACCTGAGCCTGTGATGTGCCCTTGCTACAAAGAAGATGGGTGGTATCCTGGGCTGCATTAGGAGGAGCATTGCCAAGAGACCCAGAGAGGTGATCTTTCACCTCAGCACGAGTGACGCCACACCTGGAGTACTGTGTCCAGTTCTGGACTTCCCAATACATGACAGACATGGACACATTGGAGAGAGTCCAACAATGGGCAAAAAGATGACTAAGGAATTGGAGCATATTCCCTATTAGTAAGGCTGAGACCTGTGACTGTTCACTTGGAGAAGGCTCGGTGGGCTCCTAGCAAGGAAGTATTTACTGATACTTTAAAGCTAGGCCAGTGAAAAGAACAGCAAGCCCAAAGATTCAAACATAACACACATGGATGTCACTTCTGTATAATATTTGCTACATGTTTGCATACTAAAATGTTGCATATCCATAGCCATTGGCAGTACTCAATTACACCATGACAAGCTGAAATATCTCATACGCAACACTTAAAATCTGCAATTCTAAGTCTGAAGAAGGAACCAGAAAGGAGCACAGTTAATAACATCCCTAATCACTTTTCCTGAAGCAACTTTTATATAAGAAAAAAACTATGCTTGTAATGTCAATACTTTTATAACTGCACAATAATACAATAACGGCAACAGTTTAAACTTGATATGGTAATTGGTTGATAGCAAAAATATGAAAACACTTTCTAATTTTATCCCATATCCTGTCACTGAAGACAATTTTTTCTTACACATTTCCAAAGAACTTTACATTTAATATATGAATGTTAATAGTATGATGTCAGCATGAAAACACAGCAAAAATGCCACTGAGGTTTATAGAAGAATATTTCCATATTAGCTACACAACTTTCCATAGACTATAATTTCATTAGCTAGAAAGGGGAAAATCAGGTAGGAAAATTGCGGATAATGTGTCTTTTCCCACTAGCATTTAATTGCTTAGGTAATACATTCAGGTAATTTGCTGCTCCTCAAAGTATGCTGCTGTTCAACAAGCTGTCTCTGTTTACTTCAGATAAACTTCTTCCAGGTTTTCTGGCTTTATGTTCTTATCACAGAATTTCTGGAACTTGCTATAGACACACTCATTTTAAGGATATTTAGCTGGTTCAGAATGCAGTTGGTGTTTACAAAGATTTTTTTAAGGTACAGAAATGTGTAGAACCTTTTCAATACCAGATTCTTCTTGTACATCTCTTCAAAGACCTGCATCCATGATAAATATAGTTGCATCCATCATTGACTTCTCTAACCAAAAGTCTGTTTAATTTGGACATGTAGATCATTTCCTTAACTTCAAACTTCACTTAATTTAAAACCTAGTGTCAAGACCACAGCAGCCACCTTTAAAACACAGCAATCATTTCCTGTCAATAACTCAACATCAGGGTACTGTGGTATCACTGACCTTTTTTAGGAAACTGTAATTTACAAAGCAAATGGTTTCCCTCTGGCCCTGAGGACAGATCTTGTCTAGCCATAAGTACAAACTCACATAATTTTTTTGGCACAGGAGCAGAACAAAAAGCTGCAATAAATGATAGTGTGCTAATGATGATATTTACTAAATACCTTGTAATTTTGAAATGATCCATCACCAAACATCATCTACAGTGCCAGAGACAATAAAGGCTGCTAATCACAAGTTCTAGAACTTTGAAAACTCCAGGGATGCTTTATTTTCCAAAGTCTGTGAATGCTCAGAGCAAACACAGATTTGGCCTGGAGGAGACAATATCCAGTAACAGTCTCCTGTTGAAGGAGACTGTATCTACATACTGGATCCACCAAAAAGAGAACATGAGGATTCACAGAGGGAGAAAAAGGAAGAGAGAAAGACCTCTGCCTTTCTGCAGGAAATGGTCAGGCACCCAGCTAGAGCAAACCTCTGCTCTGTCTTCTAAACAGAAGAGCTCTTTCTTCATTTCCCATACTGAATAAAATAGTGACAGCTCAAGAAAAAGAAACCAGGTGACAACCACGCAGATTTGCAATTCTTTCTGGATCAAGGGAGCTGCAATCTTTTAAATACAAAATGGAAGTATTTCAGTAGGCTTCCTGCTTTTATGTAATAATTTTTGTTGCCTCTGCACTTTACACATAAACATAGCCATTATTTAGAAGCTTGTCCCAAAGTACCATAGCCCTAGCTTCCAGCACATATCCCAGGGCATGCTGAATTATACCAGAAATGTGTGTTTAGGTGACTTAGTTGCACCCAAATGTCTACAAAAGTGTACACAATATAAATGTACACAATTAAAAAAATTACTCAGATATATGCATTCTAACCTAATTATGGAAGTCAAACAAATCAACTGCTATTAAGAATGGACAGAATTTTAGACAATTATTCCTTGAGAATGCCCTAAAGTGTACCAGAAACAGGACATCTTTAGCCAGCCCAATCTAGTCAGACTAAAATTTTAAGTATTTTAAGATACCAGTTTGTCTCCTGACTTTCTTAGTTTGATTTTCACTTTCCTCACCTCTCATCATGCATTCCATCTAACTGAAACCAAGACTCCAGGTCTGTGACCCCTCCTGTTTTATCCCTATCACTGCACTCTTCACCTCCCAGAAAAGCATCCCAACTCTTTCCACCCTGTACTTTTGACATACACTCCATTTCTCTACCACCTCCCAACCAGTATCACTGCTCAGTCTTGAGAGAAGAGTACCAGTACCATCTGTCATAGGAAAGAATACAGGGACCTGCTTCTCCGGGCACTTGTGGCATCAAGTTGGCACAGCTCAACCAATGGATGGCATCCTGGAAAAAGACAGCTAGATAAAATTGTTGGACTAAGAACATTTAATTTATACAGCATAACTTTCGATTATATATTATGCATTTTTTGTCTTATGCAGACCAGCTACCTAGACTTACATGTATTTTTTTCCTTGTCAGTCTGTACCCACATGTTCCACTTCTGTATAACTCTTAATATCTGGACATTATAATGGGCTTATCCTAGAGCAATCTTCCACTGGATTTTTTCTCATTCCTTTTCAGCAAATTATACTTTATCCATCTTCTGAACTGTAAAAGAGAATGAGTAATTTAATAGTTTCTGACCTGAAGTAAAATCCACAAAACTCTGCAATTTGCTGTAAAATACAACAGTCAAGCTCAACAATATAAACTTCTGAATAGAACTCATGTTTATTATGTATAATTTAAATAAAACACACATTGATAACATTTTTCAGTAGCAATTAATTCACTCATTTTAATAAAATTTCTACTTGTTTGTAATTTTTTGAAGTATCAAGCAGCACACATTTGCTTGCTTCGACTGCCATAAAGTCCTGCTGTCGTCATCTGTACTTTATTTAAGTACAGATCTGTATTTATAGGATGACGATTAAGTGATTATAGAAAATAATTCAGAAGTGCTAGATATATGCATTTTTTTAAGTGTTATTCATATTTCCTTGACAATACAAAAAACCCCAATGTAACAGAATGCAAATTCAATTTATATCTTGCGATTTTAACCTTTGGTAAAAGTCCCATTTTCCTTTCAGGCTAAGCAATAAGAAATAATTAGATTCAGACCAAAAATGTATTTCAAATGAGTCATATATCGCTGATATATTAAAATACACTATCTCTCTGTATCTGATTTGCTGAATGAATTAGACTTTCCATGGCTACTTTCATTTGCCAAAATCTCCCTTTTTTCATATATTAAAAAACCCCATACACTTAGGAGAAATTATAAATGGAACACACCACTGTTCCAGTCCGATGTCTGTGATAATTAAACAAAACTCTTAGCTGAGACACTCTTAGAAAGGCTGCACTGAAGGAAAAATGAATACTCTTCCATGTCCCTATTGTGTAAGACAATAAGACTAAAAAAAGAGATAGTGGGTTTGCGCTTGGTTTTTTTGCAAGAAGGGCTACTGTATTAGAAAATATTTGTAGTAGAAATAATTATGAAATACTGGAATATACTGCCTGCTGAGATTGGCATGTCTCCAACACCTGTGATATTTAAAATGACTAAAAACATCCTGGACAAATGTGCACCAAGGTTAACCACAGCACAGCTGGAAAACATTCACCTCCCAGCCAATTCTGTCGTTCCGTGGTTCTTAGTAAGGATTTACACCAGTGTTCCTACCAGAGTTGTACCTCCTCTATGATAAGCACTGTATGCTTTTCAAAACACTATAGCCCACCCTATGTAATTCTAAATGGAGGATCATCAAATTTTATACACATAACAAAGACATCAGTGGATGTATTTATTTATTTATTGTGATTATCATATTTTAAAACATATCTATGTATTATCCCCATTTTTGAAAGGAAAATTTGGATTACATAAAGTATGATTTTCCTAATCCCAAGCACAGAAAGCCAAAGAAAGAGCCTAAGAGAACAGAGATTGTTTACCTTCAGACCTAAATGGAAATTGTCTTTTTGTTTCTGGGTATACGACTGTAATTCTCACAAATATAGCTGATCAAAGTACAGAAATGTTAGGTTTGGAACAGGCATAAAGTCAGAACTGACTAATTTTAACATGGAATAACATCAGAGAAAATTAATACCAAATCTTAGTTTGTAATCTCTATGTTTTTTTGTTAAAATGAAAACTCACTCAAAGGAACAACATAAATACTGCTTTGGTAAAAGATTTTTCCTATGATGTTCCTAAGCTATGTGTAAAACACATATAATTACCCAAAATAAAGTTTCATTAAGTTTCTGCTGTAAAAGTCCCATTCTTTGGCACACAATTCTTTAGTCATCTAAAAAATAATTTATGACAGTGCACAAAGTACTGCTGTTTTATAAATGTTTTGAGTCACAAAAAAAATTTAAATCTTGTCTTTTCCATGTTGATTGTTGCAAATTAAAACATCTCATTTAAAGTGATGAACATTCAGGTATAATTTTCTGTGTATATTTAGAAGTACTTCACTACAAAATGAGACTTCTATTTTTACACAGAGAAGTTAAAAAGAAGTTAAATTAGTACACAAATGAGAACTAGTTTGTGGGTTAGAAGGAGAGCTCAATATCTGAAATTCAGGCTTTCATCCCTCATAGCCACTCCTATTGATCAGCTGTATTCAGCTATTGAATATATTAAACAAATACTTAAGTTACTCTTCGTAAAAATTGTTTCATGACTCATTGTTATGCCAGTCTCTTACCACCTAATTCTAACTGGTATTTCAATAAACCTACCTGAACTTTTACAAAACCAAAACTGTGTAAGACTATGGGCTAAAAATATCACTGTAACAGAAAATATGATCCTATGAAAGTACAAAAATGAATTGGTCTCAGAAAATACTGGGGTTTTTCTCATGTATTGCTCTTACTCCTAGGAAAATCTATGAGAGGATTTGATTGCAACAAGTTTGTACATGTATATATGTACTGTATAAATCAAGCATTCTACTTTTGGACTGATCTGAATACTGATTGAAAAGCTAGCAAAAGAGGAAACAGCTGAAATGCAATTGCTGTGAACTCAGGACAGATGTACTAACAGAAGACAAAATTGAGTACAGATACACAGAGATAGTCAAGAGAAAAATCCGGTCACACTGCATGCCAACTTACTGATTTACTAACTTACTTTAGTGAGTGGATCCAAAGATTAAGGATTTATTATTCATATCCCATTGAAAACTTCAACCAGAAAATTGCACAGAATATTAAAGCAAGAAATATCACATTATTTTCTAAGATTCTAGTGTAAACAAAACTAAATCCTTATTTTTTTATCTCATGCTGTGATGTCTTCATTTAAAAGGGTGAAAGAGCACACAGAGAACAGAAAAAATGAGAAATACCTCACTTAACGATGCAGTGCTTGAAGGTCACATCCCTGGTTCACATAGGTAACTATACTGTGGGCAACAATGAAGTTAAAACACATCACCTCAGTTTTGATTACCACAAAAGTAAAGGTTTAATAGATCAACTAAACAAAGAGGAGCATTAAATGAAGGCTATATTCATTAAATATTCTGTGGACAAAAAAAACCACAGACAAACAAAGACCCCAAAGCCTCCAGCCCACAGATATAAAAATAAAATGTTTTCTATGGTTTTAGAGATATTGTCTTACTGTATTTGCAATAGCATATGCCATTAATATTTGCAAAAAAAAAAAAAAAGCAATATTATCGTTTAAGTTGCAGTCCACATAGCAGATGCTGTACTATTGGCATGTTTTAAAAGTCCAAGTGGAGTATTATAAACCACATAGCACACACACACAGAGAATAATTTAGTAAGTATCATAAGAAAGTATCTAATCCCTTTGCCATTATTTCTCTGAGCTTTTCTTCTAAAAATATAAGTGTATCTTCTGGATGAGCAATAAATACACCCCAAAGCAGCACCTGCAAAAAGAAACTGCAAAATAACTCCTTGTATTAACAGCAAAGTAGCATCTAGTTATGAAGCTGCTAAAATAAACAACAGTTTACAAGAATCTTTTAAACTACTGCAGAATAGAGGCATTTCTTTTTCAGTTCACTTTCATTCAATTTTTAAGGGTAATATTGCATGTATCAGCATAATTCCATTGCTAGACTTCTAAGTACTGAGCCTAGGGTAGTAAAATATGTGGCATTTCTTTAGCAATTCCTACTAAGAATTTAATTGCTTTTAATGTGCATTTTAAAAGAATATATATAAGATTGGATATTTTTATTTAGTTAATAAGAAATGTAATTTAAAACAAGTTTAATACTGTGAGGTGAAGAGTATGTTGAATGGGAAGTTAGGCAAAAATTGATCCTGTAACCAATATTGAAAACAAAATGCAGCTAAAAAGATATTTGCTTTTCAGGATTGTTTTATCATACAATTTTACATTATGTTTTAGTAACAATGCACAATAACTAATGAACCATTTTTTCTCATTTGTCCTTTAGCTGTTTTCTCAGCTAAAGGACACTGATCATTACTTTTGGACTTTGAGCTCACATACAGAACACTTAAAGTATATTAAATATATGGGCAAATTGCAGTTATTTAAGTGAATATTTAATGGAAACTAAAAACAAAAAGTTCTTGTGCCTGGTAAAAATGTCAAAATGTGGCATGCAATACTACCTTCCTTTCAAGACATGAAGTCTTTTGCTGTCATTAAATTAATGTGGAGCTTGTGCTTGAATCCTTTTCAGGAAGCATGGTGGGAGGACAAAGAAAAAGAGGAGGGCTCTAAATCAAATCCATGCTGTGGACGAAGAGCAAAAGCCATGCACAACACAGAAGCAAGAAAAGGACCCTGTCAAGTGGGCCCTCGCCCTGCAGAGGCAGAGAGCAGGGCAAGCAGGTAGAGGGAACAGCTCAACGGGCCTTCCATGCTCTAATCAGTATATTGTGTAGAAACAGGATGATAAAATAATGTAAACTGGGAAGGATCTCTGAAGGTAGTTGGACAGAAATTCTAGGGATGCCCTATTATTGGAAGTGTTCAAACTCAGGCTGGACAGGATTTTGAGCAAGCTGATCAAGTGAAAGGAAGGTGTTGCTGCCCACGGCAGGGTGGTTGCACTAAATGTTCTTTGAAGGTTCCTTCCAACCCAAACTGTTCTGTGTTTCCATGAACCTAAATCAATATGAAAAGGTGAAGACAAAATTAAAGGCCATTGTCTTCAGTTTAGACATCTGAATATTTACTCCACTAATCAACACACTAATTCCAACCTTAGCATCAATTCAGTCTTCTTAACAGAAATGTAATTTGCAAGGTGTGGCTGATTGTTGAATATTTTTAAAGAATATAAATTCATCACTTATAATTGTAATTCATGGCATGCAGTATTTTAAATAATAAACAGCTAAATGGCTCTTATCACAAATTTTCCTTTGGGCACATTCCCAAAGCTATTCCCAGTGTTGGTCAGCTACTCCCTCTGCTGGATTAAACCAGTATGTGACTGCCATATTTTATTTCAAGTATTGTTTGCCTTTTTTCCTCCCTTTTTCAAACAGACAACTTCTCCTTTGGGTGTTCTGAAAGTTGTTCAACACAAGAAATACAATCTACGCAGCGATATACTGGAATGTAATGCCTCTTTTTAACATTTGAGTACGTAATCACTTAAATAGGGAAGGAATTGTAACACCTCATCTTGCAACCCACATTCAAGTACTCTTCAGTGATGCTTGGACTAGCTCTAAGACTGGAAACAATTGTGTTAATTATGCCAAGCAATTAGGTCTGTACAAGTCTGGCAGTTTCTATTAGACTTCTACAAGTCTCTCACCAATCTGAAAGAGTCCATCACCAATGTTTTCACCCATTCTTCTTAATACCACTTTAGCCATTTACCCTTCATAACAAAATTAATTTGAGTCACAGGGCAAAAAAATCTTAGGCCAGATTTTCACCCACATTTAATTTTAACATTATAAGAATACAGCTACTAGCTACATGAAGCTGGCACACACAAGAGTGTTTGCAGGATTACAGTTTACCTAACTTTTAATGAATATTGTTCAAAAGTAGATCTGGATGAGAGCAGACAGAAATCAGACAGGAAGGAAATTCTCAGATGCATCGGGGAATCCTGGATTATTTGGACAAGATTACTCGGATGCCAACTTGTTTGGACCATGCCCAAACCACAACCTCATCATAAAAAGACTTAAGCAAATGGCCATTTTAGAATGCTATACCCTTAATTTTGAGACTATGTATATAAATGTTCAAAGGTCTCATCTTAGCTTTGATGTTCCTTAATAAAAGGACCAGTATAATCTCATTTATCTTCACACCAAGCATACTGTAACTTCATTTAAAAAATTAAAATAGAACAAAATTAAATAAGAAAGATGGCTAGATATCAGCAAGCAACAACCCCTAAGAAACAAGGGGGGGGGAAAAAAGGATAAAAATATCACTCACAGGGTAATTTTATCCAGTTCTTTTTGGAAGAATCTTCCTTTAATCTTATCCTTGATTCTTTCATTTTTAGTTCATTAACTTAATGTCACTGCTGCTATACTGCTGTTATAGCTATAATACTATAACTTTTTCTTGGAAATGTAGATCTGAGCCGTTTTTTAAGTGTTGAATCAAGAAATACACCTCATGCTGATACACCTTACATTTTGTTTCTCTGTGCTTAGAAAGCAAAGAACGATCTAGAGAGAGACTCTCAGGAGAAGTACTTAGTCTGCATGGCAGCACTGTTCTGTAATTATTGTAATTGGCTCAAGATTTCTTTATTAGTATTTCCATGGAAATCCTGGCTGTAATAGATGATTGCAAATGGGGTCTGTTTTAGTTGCTTAAATATATCAGGTTATCTCTTAAACATGCATTTGTGCATTGTGCCTTTTTTTGTTTGAAGGAAACAGAAAAATAGCTGCTGCAGATTTGCTAACAAGCAGGGGTGAACGTGACAAAAAGGGAGGAAACTATAGAAACACAGAGAATGACCTTACAAATTCTAAGGCCAAACCTACCAATCCTGTTTCCCTCACAGTCCTTCACACTGTGCCAGTTTCACTTTCTGACATTTTATGTAAGTCTGTTTACTCCTGTGCCAACAAGAATAGTTAATCCACCAGTATCTGAAGCATGATTCAGTGTCATCTTTACGACTGACAGGCCATTAGAAAACATGGAATGCACCCACTGCACTCATGAGGAAGGACTTACCCAGCTGGAATCTAGAGATTCTTCTGTAATTAACAGTGAAAAACTTAAACGTATCAGGGAAAGTGCCAGTGCAGTTCACCAGCATCGTCTTCATTTCAATCCTCATTTTAACATAGATTATAAAGCAGAATTGCTTTGTTCCATCTTGTTTCTGTTCTTAAAGTTTACATAAATCGTTTGAAGCGTGTCAGTGACAAAACGAGCAGAACAAAATAATGCCCCAGGCGAGCAAAGAGCAGTGGCAGAGGTGGGAGATGCCTCGGTCAGTGCTGAGGGGCACAACGAGCAAGGCTCTGCTGAGGGGCGAGGGGGAGCCTTCGTGGGGGAGGGTGTCGGATGACTCCCTGCCACAGATGTTACCGAGGAGAGTTTGTCATCCCACCGGCTCCAGTGGGACTAGGCTGCCGACCCCCTGGACACCCAGCGGGTGGCGGAGGGCCAGGAGCGGCGGAGACAGCGGTCCCCCACTCCCGGGGGGATGTGTCCCCGCCAGGGGCTGCCATGGCGCAGGACCGCCCTTCCCGCCAGCGAGCCGTCCCCCCGAGCGGGCCGCCCCTTTCGGAACGCGCTGCGGGGCCAGGCCGGCCGGGAGCGCGGGTGATTCTTTCCCATAAAACAGAAACTGCATCGCATCGTTGACACAGCGGCGGGGCCTCTCCCGCGCCCCGCACACGGAGCTGTGGGCTCGGCATCCCTGCGGCATGCCCACGCCCGGTGCCCGAGGGAAGGGCAGAGCTGCGGCCGGGCCGAGCCGCGCCGGATGGGGCGGTGGCTTCCGCGGGCGACGCAGTCGCGGCCGGGGCGATGTGGGAGCCGCGGGGT
>VZTR01030822.1:54062-104362 GCA_013400775.1 Chaetops frenatus
TTTTTTTTTTTTTTTTAGGTCCCCCAAAGCGCATGTCCAATCAGTATGTTTACTTATTGGAGTTATTTGTGTTCCCCCTATAATTCAAAGCTAAACTGAGTGTTTAGAGGAGGATGAAAACCGATTCTGTTTTTGAAGTGAGATCTTGGATCATCATAATTAACTTTGATGTCTTTTTTGTTTGTTGGTTGGTTGGTTTTGGGCTCGTTTTTCTGTTGGGGTGGGTTGGGGTTTTTTTGCTTCACCCGAAAGAACACTATGGTGTTTGCCTGGTGAGATGTTAGCAGCAAAGCTGTGGAATTTAAAGCACTGGTTAGCTTTTCAAAAGTAATCTCGAGTCAGCTATGACTAGTCCAGCAGTCATACATCGGGTCTCCCGGCTCTTCAGCTGGCTAAATAGTTCTGCCTCCAACCTAGCTGAAAATGGCCTTTGATGGCATTTGTTGCCCTTTTATAAAGGCCTGGTACACCATATCATTCTGACTCAGAAGCAGCCTTCCTCAGATGTTTGAGTGATGCCATGATCAGCGGTGTTCTTAACATTGTGGCTGTTACTTCATCAGAGGACCTCACGGTACTAGCAAAGTGTCATTACTATAATTTCTGGAAGTAGTNATAATTCAAAGCTAAACTGAGTGTTTAGAGGAGGATGAAAACCGATTCTGTTTTTGAAGTGAGATCTTGGATCATCATAATTAACTTTGATGTCTTTTTTGTTTGTTGGTTGGTTGGTTTTGGGCTCGTTTTTCTGTTGGGGTGGGTTGGGGTTTTTTTGCTTAACCCGAAAGAACACTATGGTGTTTGCCTGGTGAGATGTTAGCAGCAAAGCTGTGGAATTTAAAGCACTGGTTAGCTTTTCAAAAGTAATCTCGAGTCAGCTATGACTAGTCCAGCAGTCATACATCGGGTCTCCCGGCTCTTCAGCTGGCTAAATAGTTGTGCCTCCAACCTAGCTGAAAATGGCCTTTGATGGCATTTGTTGCCCTTTTATAAAGGCCCGGTACACCATAATATCATTCTGACTCAGAAGCAGCCTTCCTCAGATGTTTGAGTGATGCCATGATCAGCGGTCTTCTTAACATTCTGGCTGTTACTTCATCAGAGGACCTCACGGTACTAGCAAAGTGTCATTATTATAATTTCTGGAAGTAGTAGTCTGTAAACTGGAAGTTTTGTTTCCTACAGTGCCCAGACAGATTTCAGCATTTCATTTGGGGGATGCAAAAAACCCCTAAACCACGTTTGATAAATATTCCTGATGATTTTGCAGAGGAAATTTGCTGTTGGTTAACCAGGAAGTAATGCACCTCAGTCTCTAATTGTGTGTTCCTTTTATTTGCCACTTTCAAAAGAGGTAATTAGAGGCCTCAGAAAAAGGATGGAAATCTTAAGTGTTATAAAAAACAGTCTTTTTACTATGACATGATGGTTGGGCAAAAACTTAGAACAATGTGTCCTACAACTGAGAGCTAAATTTCAGTTTTGTAAAAAACATAAAATAGTGACTATGTGAAATGTCTTGAACTTAATATCAAGTATTAAATTTCTAAACATTGACAGACAGAAGTCCTCCAGTGTCAACCCATACCTTGGATGTGGATGCTCAACAGAAACTTATTCATTTGCTCCAGGCCACAGATGATCCATTAATTCAGGAGCAAGCTTTAATCAGCCTCAGCAACAGTGCTGCCTTCTCTGTAAATCAAGTGAGTATTGTTCTGTAGAAAACAACAATGTCCAATGCCAGCCAGTCTGGCAGAGGAGAGCTGCTGTTTTGCTTAAGAGTGACACAGGACTGAAAGCTAGGCTAGCTTGTGCTCTAAAATCCATTTAATGTCTTGCCTTAATTTCTGCTGGCCCAAATAATATAATTCACCAGCTTCACAGAATTTAGTGGATCATGTTTGGACCACTTAAAGTCCATACAGAGTCCTGTACTTTAAAAGTGCTGTAAATATATCTTCTGTTGCTTACAATTATGTAATGAAAGGGTTGAATTGGAGGTTAGATACTTTCTGGTCCAGATCTAAAATTTAGTGAGATAAACTGTTTTTTTAATCTCTCACAAAGTTGTGTGCTGTTTGCACATTAGCAATTTTACAGCTATCCAGGTATTGTACCTCCAAATCATTTGGACATAGAATGCAGAAAAACTTTGAGCTGGACGCCTTTTTAACAGTTTAACCTCCAAGGTCCCACCCTTTTTATTTTGTAGGTTTTGTTACTTATGACAGCCATCTATTCTGGCTTCTCAAAACTGCTTTCTTAGTATAAATCTCATAGAACAGAATGGAACTGGAGCCCAAAACCTGTTGGTCCGTTTTTAATTTTTCTGAAAAGAGTGGGTTTTTTTCAAAGACTTTATAGTCTAAGTGAGAAAGATTAAAACAGTAATAAAACCAAATGTAATGGAAGAAGTTCCAGAACCTCTATTATGATAATATGAAGCTGCGTCTTGAAATTCTGTTCTGTTCAGTCAGGACTTAATGGTACTGCAATCTAGCTTAACTGTTCTAAAAACTCATTATGCAATAATTTCCTTCTATTCTTTATAATCTAAAATGCTTTAAGCATGCTTTGCAGACCAGATTTTAAAAGCAAAGGTGGTGGGCCATTGTCAAATAATAGCAACCAATACTTTGTTCCTAAGCAGGACCCTTCTTAGTTTCAGTGGAAGCAATTAAGCAGTATCTACTAATACTTTCCTTAAACAGAGCAGTCAGTTCTGGAATTCTTCGTTCACATATTTCGTTTTTGTTAAAATGGAGACTTAGAGGGAATGCTTCAGCATTTAAATTCAATTTTTAAAAATCTTATTAAATATCTTCTATATTTCAGGATATAATCCGAAATATGGATGGTCTTTCTGTTATTGGAGGGATGATCTCCAACAGCATTCCCAAAGTTAAAGAAAAAGCACTAAATGCACTTAATAATTTGAGTATGAATATTAAAAATCAAGAAGAGATACAGGTAAATTTCTTAATGAGAAAAATCAAAGTAACTGAGACAAAGAGATAGTACAGGACCTTCAGCAGATTTCTAAATACAAGCAAGGATGTGAAAATGCTTTGATGATAGACATACAAGTCAGCAGATCTGGATGACTGAAAGGAAAACTTAGAAATGCATTGCTTCACTGGCACTTACTTTTAAAATAAAAAGACAGGAATCTATGCAGTTTGTGTTCAGCTTTCACAAAATACTATTAAACAGGGATTGTGCTGCTAAGATTGTAGCAAAATTATGTGAGGTAAGATGATTTCCAAATGTGCCTAGAACATCAGCAGTGGCTGTTTAATAGAATGGATTGCAGACTGAACTTGCCAGGACTCCTTAGGTGAGGGAGAAAAAAAGAATAATTGAGCCAATGGCTTTGTATGAGACCAGTTTTTCAGGTGATACTTCCATCTTAGAAGAATAGTGTGTATAAATTATAACACGTTCCACTGGCAAATACAGTACGTGCTATAGATATGAAAGGACTAAGGATCAAGAAAAAAACAAAATCTATCTGATTAATCAATAGATCAAGAAGTGTCCAAGTGGTGAGCTGAGGCAGATTTGAAGACTTCTACTAGTTTGTTTCAGTAGCTTGATATAAAGGTAGTGTGACTGTATGTGGTAGTTTGCAGCATCTTTAGCAATAGGCAATTTTTATTAAGTAGTGTTTGCCAATATTTGTATGGCTGTATAAGTAGAAAATAATTCCTTTAATAAGGGCAAAATTTTTTTCTCAGTTAGGACTCCAAGATTTGTTGTATACTGTCATCTGGAAGAAATATTGGTAAAAATAGTATTTAATGTCACTTGTCATTGCTGTTCCTACAGCATGCCCCAGTAAATGTGCCACATGGTTGGGAGAAAGAATTTCATTTCAAGGCTTGTCCTTAGCTTGTTCTTAATATTTAGGATGTTAGTTATTTTAAAATCATTTTTAAAATAACTCCTTAAAGCAGCTGTGTCACTTCTGAGATTGAGTCAAAGCAATTTAAGTTTTCAGAGCAAGTTATGCTTCAGGAACGTTAGTGAGCATAATATGGTATGGTCTGCTTCTGTCATGCCATTAGAATGTTTGAAATGCTTAAAACAAAAAAGTACTTTTTTCCAAGAACCTTCACCATTCAGCCAGTGATGTCCAAGAAGTACTTATGTTACTGTAGCTGGGTCCTTGATACTATTTGTGATAGCAAATAAGCTTTTATAAGAAATTGTTCACTCTTTATTTTCTTCCCCATTTCCCCAGGTATTTATTACACAAGTTTGTAGGACTGTTGAGTCAGCTCCCCTGAACTCTGATGTGCAGCTAGCTGGACTCAGGCTGTTGACAAATATGTCTGTTACCAGTGACTACCACCAAAAGATGATAAACTCAATTCCATGCTTTCTTCATTTGCTTTCAGAAGGAACTGAAAAGACACAGGTACTGGGTGGTGTTATTGTTACAAGTCATTTACTTGCCTTGTTTCTTACTGTTTTTGTAAAATGCTTTAGACTTTGCCAAGAAAAAACAAATACTCATTAATGATACAGATTTTGTGCACTAAAATATGGATCTGTATTAGTTTCACAATTTCAGAAAGGAGAGGGAAGGGAATCGTGGTAGTGGAACCATCAGGGTACAGCTCTACCAAAGCCGTGCAGGGTGATTGCCCTGTGCCTTTGCCATAGCAGCTCCAGAATTCTCTTTTGCTCTAAACATTGTTAATGCATCACAGAGCAAGGAGAACCTGCATGGGAAAGGCTTCATGACACATTAATTGCTGTAGAGAAGTATGCCAAAGAGGAATCCTAAGACTTTTTTCCCTTATGCTTGTAACACATATTACAACCTTACTGAGCGCAGCTGGAAATTGTGCTTATTTGTGAACTGTTGTAGTACTGAAATGAGTTTCAGTTAAGGATGAAATTCAGCTTTTATTCAGGATGTTGAGGTACCATCTGTGTACATGATTGCTCTATCAGATCAAAACCAGTTTTCCAAAACACATACTTGCCCTAAACATAACACACCTATTGTACTTAAGTACAGTAAGTAATATAACCTTTTCCTAGTGTTTAAAGACTAGCATCACAAGGTCCAAGAAAGCACAAAGGTGTATTTGTATATGCTTTGGATCATCTTAAATGTAGTACTTAACTATCCTCTTTATATTTTAAAAATATTCTGCATTTGGCCTACTTGGATTTGTTTATGGATTTTGCCTTATTTTGATGCTTAAGTCAATCTGAATTTACTTCTAACATGTCTATACCTTGGTTTTCCCTATACCAAAATACTCAAGATGTTAGTTAACCCATTCTACCTTTTCCTCCCCAAATCAACATTGACATTATTGATGTCCATTACAGCTATACTTATTGTTTTGGAGCTTTTAATGAACTTGTACATTCCTCACTTCAGATTCAAGTTTTGAAAGTACTTGTGAACTTATCTGCAAATCCAGCCACGACAAGACATCTTCTCAGAGCTCAAGTAAGGTTCTTGCTGCTTCATTTAATTTTTAGAATATATACATGTGTACCTGTTTAGATATTGCATGCACTAGAGGAATTTTAAGGTATTAGAAATATATATGCAATTCCAGAGTAATTTCTAGACACTACCTGGTTAAAATCAGTAGCTAAGTCCACATTCTTTCACAGGCTGGCTTTATTCCAGAGGGTAGTGTAATACAGATACCATACTTGTAGAGGGAGATGCACAGGGCTTGTGCACTTCAGTTGGTTGTACTTCCTTTATACCATTCCAAGTAATCAATGATGATTTGCAGAAGCCTGTTCTAACCTTCCCTTTCCATCAAAGGCATAATGCCATGAACTTCAGTTTATAATGCATATAAGGAACGCAAAACTTCATTTCCAGACACACAGTCAATATATAGATTGAAAACCATCAAATAGAACCAGCACTGTAAGTGATCCTTCTCAACAGCTGTTTAACCAATGTACTGTACCAAACCCAACCAAATTCCACTGGAATCCTCACCTCTTTATTCAAATGCAGCCATAAAATTGTTGTCTCTAAGTGAACTTTCCCTGTGCATTTACTTATTTCTTCATGGAGAACTTTGTGTGACATCGGCTGTGCTGGCCTTGGCACACATGTTTCTGTCAGTTTCATTTCCCCACACCAAAACAGAGTCAGGGGCTGGAATGGTGCTGCATCCTCATCCCCCTCCCCAGAGTAACTTTTTTAAAACATGCAGTGGCTTTTATTTGTGAGCAATCTGCCATGAGCAAAGCTAGTCTAGATTCTTCTGTCTTTTCATTATTCAAACAAGGTTAGGGTAGCTGAATATTCAGTTCTGTGTTAAAAGTATATAATTTTTTCATTTATCCGATATGCTAACATAAAAACATTCAGGGCAAAATGAACATTGCTGAGAGGGAAAGCAGACCCTCTTTTCCAAATGGGAATTTTCCAGACAGCCACATTTTGGAGATTGAAAATATAAAGCACTTACTAGCCTGTTGATGCACAGGCCAGTCTTTTCTAAAGAGAAAATATGCATACTGTGCAAGTTTCTGACAGGAGCTCACAGCATATGAAGTTCTGGGATTTCATATAATTTCTGGTTTAGACAGTTTAAGTGCGCATTTTTTTTCCATTTTCTAAAGTTCAATTTAGTTACACATATTTACTGCTGGTGATTAAGTATGGAATATTTCTTCCATATCCTAGGTGCCATCATTGGTGTTACTTTTTGACAACTATATAAACAGTGATATTCTGGTTCGAGCCCTGGTATTTGCAGCAAACTTGAAAAAGAATATGAACAATGAAGAAGGCACCATGATTGAGGAGTACGGTGAAGACTCAATTTTCTTCACACTCTGCAGGGACTCTGCCCCATTCACTCAGAGACTGGCATCTTTGCTGCACCACCCTGATACAGAAGTGAAAGAACAAGTTGTGAGAATATTAACACAATAGAGTTGTTTTCTTAAAACAGACTGACCTGATGAAAATGTCGAATCTTGGCACTGCCTCACTAAAAAAGCCTGCAACAAGCAAACAATACAACAACAATGATGGAAAAAAAAACCCCTCTAAATACTACCATGTTACTAGGCACAAATGAGTTACTACAAAAGAGAATGCAGTGTATTTGATACAGAGAGCATAACAGATATTTTTTTTACACGCAAGAGAAAAGCAATAGCTTAATTATTGCTGATAAACCACTGCACATTATGCAACGGGGCAAACAGTTTAAAACATGAAAACATTAATATGTAAAATGTACATTTTAAATGGATGAGTGAAATGAATCAAAATATCCTTTGCAATGTCAAAGATTTTAAAAGTATTTACATCTGTTGAATAAATACCTCATTAGAATTGTGCATTAAAGATTTAGCAATTGAAGATTAGGCATTTATATTTTATTAATCTATGAAATGGGTACAGGCAAATCTTACAAATATTAAGTTAAAACAATACCAAACTATCATTGGCTTCCTACAGAACTAGTATTTTCAATGAAAACTGCATACTAAAGTCACCCAGCCTAGGTTTTTTCATCTTACCTGCATGGAATTTATTCTAAAACTCTGTTCTTGTATGCTTAGTATATCCATTCCATTTAGCCAAACTGCAGTGCAATTAACCATAACTGTGAAAGGTTTCTACACTTGAACAAAAATTGAAAGGATTTTATATTGCTTTAAAATTGTCACTTTAGGGAAAGCCAGATGTATTTTTAAAAATACTTTATTAAGAGTGTCCTGGTTTGAAGGACANCTGCAATTCAGCATTCTCATTCTTTTTAGAAAAAGTCTACAAGAGCAGAATTTTTTTACATTTTTACAAAAGCTTCCTATCTGTAGCAGCCCTTGAGCTTCCTTTCCTTGGCGATCTTGACTCCTTTTTTCTTCTGCAACCAGAGTATCAGTGGAATGAGAGCTTCTGCAGAATTAGCCCCCATTAAGTTTTCATCATCAATCCAACATTAATTCAAAATGAAGTGGAATTCATACAAACACCTTTGTAAAAGAACCTGAAAAGAGTTTCATTGATGAACAGAAAACATACTGGAAAATACTTCTAAGACCAAACTATTAAAAAAACTTCCACTACAGAGAAACTCAAAAAGGTATCAAATGTAAAGACTAGGAAAGCTTTCCCCTTTGTACCACTTAAGAGAACTTCTACCACCTAAGCTGTTACCAAGTGCTTCATCTTCTAATTTAGTATACTCCTTCTGCTCATAAGAAAACAATACTGTCTTCTCTTTCTGCAATGCAATAGATACTTATTTTCAGAAGGTCACTTTGAAAATAGCTAAAATGGCAAGAAAAAATATTACCTTGAAACTGTGACATGCCCATGCCCTGATCAATACAGGGGTAAAGCTACACATATCTAATTTATCCACATCGGTAGTTTTAACTCACCAGGAATACAGTTAAGGCAGAAATAGAAGTTGGCATGATTCCCAGTCAGAACCTTGACAATTGCTGCATTGACAGTGAACTTCCCTGTCTCCTTCCCACTGCTCCTAAAACACTGCACAGTTTGTATAAGCAAGTTACATTACATTCACTTAATGTTTTGCAACTTTATGTAGACGTAATGTTTTCTGCTACTGAAATGGACTAGAAAAATAAAGACCAGACCAGACACTAAGAATTTACCCACTCTCCTTTCCTGAGAAGGCATTAGGACCAGTCTGTTCTAGGTATAGCTGATTCATGGTTTCTTAAAGCTCAGCAACAGAGATGCCTAGATGTCCCTTTCCAGGTTCTCCAACCTAAAAATAAGTTTTTCAATTACCATCTTTCTCATAGAGTTGATCTCTTATCCCTTGCTTTGACAGCTGACAGAAACAAGTGACCTTTTCTAAAAATACTTGCTACAGTGTTGTCTCAGTTTTCTTGTTCTGGTCTAGAAAGACCTATTTTTAAATGCTTTCTTCATAGAACAATAGTGCTGAGATGTTCTGAAATCATGCAAGACTTTAAAATCTGTATTTATGCAAAGATATCTCATTTTTTAATCACCTACCCCACACCCTTGGTGGAATCTTACCAGAACCAAGCAAAACAATGGTCACCAGTCTAAAGACAGATGTCGTGAATTAACAGATCCAAATCAAAACATGCCATTACTGACATTTGGTTTTTGATCCATGTAACTCAGTATTTCTCTGCTCTGTAGCTGCTTATCTAGGTATTCTGTATTTTACTTTCACTCTGAAGTACGTAATTTTACCAAATAATCTGTTGATGATTATAAAAACAGGAAAAGAAAACAACCCACAAGAAAACCAACCAAAATTTTAACTTGTCCTTCAAAGTACTCAAAATTTCTTGCAGCTTGGTGTCCTCCACAAAATTACGAACCGGTAACATACATTGCATCACCCAAGTTGTGATTGAGGCTGTTGTGTAAATACAAGAGACTTCATCTGAAATAGCCTCAACAGTGAATAACGAGTTTTGAACAAATTCTGGTGAATACCTCTAGATGATACTAGAATTATGTTTTCAAATAAAAAAATCTTGATGTTTGTCAAATAAGAACTCTACCAAAGGAAAGTAAGTAGCTTTTTTTTTTTACATATAAATATAATCTCTGTCCCAGAACCCTTCCTCAGAATGAACTTGGACTAACTTTGCCTCTTTATGCTGTTCTTTGTTGATATGAAGATCTTGAACACTTAAAATATTTATATTGGGAAGTCCTAAAAGAGATAACTGCCTACAGTTAAAAGAGTACCTCAGTTGTTCCTACCATGAAATCTCATTAATTAGTTGCCAGAAGTTCATGTCTTTTTTTTAATATATTTATCTTTGTGGGATATGAAAATAAAACGTACAGCAAGAGGAAAAAAGAACCCCAAACAGACCAAAAGAAATCATAAACAAAACATGATTTGCCAATGAATTATGAAGGAGAATAACAACCCTTTTTATTGGCAACAATAGGCTTTAATTCTGTAAATTAACAAGACAATTCGATACAGATACATTTGGCCAAGTTTTATAACACTGAACAATTTTGTAATCTCTCATTCAACTTTAAAATTATAGGGAAGCTATTAGAAAAAATACCACAGCCCTTGCTTAAGACCTTCTACTTAAAAAAAAAAAAAAAAAAAAAGGTACTAAGAAAAAAGGCTGAGTTAATGCAAGGAAAAGCAACATTAAGTGATTTTTCCACTTCATGTGCTGCAATTGACACATTCAGACCTAACTTAAAAACATAGACAAAACAATGAAAGTGTGCAGATACTCTGGCCAGCAGTTATTTTTACATCCATGATGGAATATTAAACTATCTCTCTCTTTAAAAGGCACATTTCTTTGATCATTGTAAAATTCAGCTTTTGTGGTTCATTAATGCATGAAAATGAAGAGTAAAACAATATTACCATGCTTGTGCTTTAAAAACACAGCTGTATTGGAAGACTTCACCCCACAAAACATACAGTGAAGCTATCAAGGTACAGGGCGTAACCTGGAGACTAACAAGTGGGAGATGACAGTCTAACAATGAGTAATTCAAGTCAGCCATTAATCCTAAAAATATGTTCTGTGCTGAAGTTATTATTGCTGCTGCAGGTAAGCTAAAGAGTTTAAAAATATTTTTTTTTATCAGAGTTGAAACTGCAAGTTATTCCCAGACAACATGTAATAGATAAACCACTTTTAGATCACCTCTCTCAATTTATAAACAATGTAACTGTAAAATTTGTCATTAATTTGGTATGCAAGCTTTAGTTCTGAAACTGACAAACCCGGCATCTAGAAATCCAATTCAATCTAAAAAATCTATAGCATAAGTACATCATGTTAGTATTGTAACATTGCTAGTTCAAATCAAATGGAGCTTACAAGGAACTGTTTCAGTTCTCAAACCGGTCATTTGTATTTAAATTCCGTGATTCTCCATGGCGTAAGAGAAAGAAGTCATCTTTTTTCAAGCCATATCTTTCAAGAGCTTCATTCAATTTAACCGGAGGATCCAAGTAATACTGAAAAAAATGAGAATAACATGAGGTTAAAGGTACCACTGCAACATTTTCTGAGGGAAAAAAAACCAAAAAAGCACTGCTCTAAAAAACGGGGGGAGGAAAGGATATTTGTCAAATGAAAACGTTTGGGTTCATTTAAAGTTTTTGAACCGTCAGAATGCTGATTTACAGCTGCAGAGTAACTAGCAAGGCTCAACTTTTCAGCCCGAACTCGGTCGCCTTCAATGCAGCAATAGATGCCTTCGGAGGAAGCGCTGGCCGCCAGCAGCTGGCGCTTTCCCTCGCGCTGTAAACCAAGCTGTCAGCGGTCCTGTCTGAACACTCGGCTCTGTCACTGCGGCCCCCGTCAAGTTACCGCGGTGTATTCCTTACACTTCAGAAAGGCATCATCAGGGAGTAATCATCTATTTTTTGTGCTCCTAAATACACAGTAAGGTTTGCACCGCGGGCACCAGTAACACAGTTTATCAGAAACACTGAGAACAGGAAATACTCTATCCAAGCGACCTATGTTCCCTCCGTGCTCTGCCAAGGAGGTGCACCATGAGCTGGGAGTGAGCATAGCCAGGACAAAACATATGACAGATCAGGTGATCACACTATCAGGAGTGAATTAGGGGATAAAGTGGTGCTACTGATGTAAAGACAAAGTTGAAAAATAACTACCAGGCAGTATCAAAGCAAATGTAGATACCTTCACAGCAACTAAAAATGCATTGAATAGGAAGTATCTGGGTAACCTTCCTATTAGATCTGTGGACTTGGTGGGGGGAGGGAATAGAGGGGAATAAAAACATTAAAAAAACATCCAAAACTCAAAATAATTCAATTTTTTTTCATATCCTTTCTGGTTTCAACTTTCCAGAATCAGCTATTAAAAATACTTTTCATATATTTACTAGACAGGTGTAATTAATAAAAACTGTATTGACCTACAGGCATGCAGTTCTCACTATCTCCAAGTGATGCACCACTGAGTTTGTTTTTATTACTGCATAATACTACATAATACTGCATATGTCCTCATCTGTTATGTTCCTCAGCATCTGGAGATCAGAAATCCTCTACATTTGTTTCAATAACTCTATACTTTCTTAACCATTGAAATACTTTATGTAGTTGGTTATGAAAAGCTAAGCATTGTTTTGAACAGCAGTACATAGAGTAATAACTTTTCACTCATACAAAGTTCACATTTTAAGTTTACATTTATAGATATGTAGGCTAAACTGCACAAGCAAAGCTTCACTAATGACTGTCTAGTCCTTGGAAATCTGAACTCATATTTAGTGTTGCAATTTACCTCATTTGCTAAAGCAAAGGTCCCCCAATGAATTGCTACAGACTTCTTTGCTTGAACATCAATATGGATTCTTACTGCTTCTTCAGGATCCACATGCTGGTATTTCATAAACCACCTACCAAAACAAAGCACCACTTTTTTGTGTCACATAATTCAGAGTAAGATTTCTCCTTCCATTGCAAACTATATGCTTACCTAATCAAAAAAAATCATAAGCATGTACACCTGGACAACATACAGAACATTCAAAATCAGGAAACTAACATACACCAACATAACCATCAAACAGCAGTTCATTTATTGTACTCCCTTTTTGAATGTTTTTTTCTTATCTCTATTTTCAATAGTATAAGGACACATTACTGGTGCCTTGAAGCATTAAGGCCGAAACTTTAAATCCATTCTGGAAAAAAAGTCGTGCTAGTAGTACATACCAAAGAGTGTGTGCTTCAGAGATAGCCCAAGGGAACAAGCAAAACAGAAGAGAGAACTTAGCAATTCTTAAAAGATACAGGATTTTTACCATGCTATTTGGATTCCTATCTTCCTTCCCCAGCCCATACATGCTTTCCTTCCAGCATTATATGAGTGCTATTGTCTAAATGTTTTCTACAAAAGGAGAAAAGTTTGCTCTCCTGAGCAAACAGATCTTTCATACTCTATAACCAAGTCATCTTTGTCTCCAGATAAGTTACAAAACCAGGGTAAAGACTGAAGCAAGAGAAAAATGCAGCAAATGACATCCACTGGCTGGATTTCTGAATGATGCTATTTCAGAAAAAAAGGCACAGAGTAATTCCAGATTTTTACTCAACATTTTTAAGGGGAGAAAGACTGCCGATTCATCCTTGCTGTCCTTAAGTCTGAAGAAAAAACTCTCCAAAAACATCACATATATACATACTTTTTAATAAAGTACACCTATAGTTTTAACTTCTGGGTGTGTTTTTTGTCATCAGTATATAATTTTATTTACATATTTTGCTCAAACTCTGATTTTCCTACCTTGGCTCATAAGCTCCAATGGGGATGGCTGCAAGATCAAAAGGTCCAAACCTTTTACCTATTTGTTCAAAAGCAAAACAATATCCAGTATCTCCTGCAAAGAAAAACCTATTCCAAGGTCCCAAGACAGACCAGCTGCCCCAGAGAACCTTGTTATCATCCGTCACAGTCCTTTTGCACCAATGTTGGGAAGGGGTGAAGACAAAAGTTACCGCATCATGACCAGGGACACAGTTCTCTTCCCACCAATCCAGTTCAATCACATTCTCACAACCACATCTCTGCATCCACTGCAGGAGCCCCAGAGGCACAAACCAGCGCAGCTCGCTCCCAAAGCGTTCGTTCAGACTCGCCACACTGTTGTAGTCCAGATGATCATAGTGGGTGTGGCTGATCAACACCGCATCTATCTTGGGGAGCTGTGCTACTGTGCACGGAGGCCCTCGGAAGCGCTTGGGACCCAACAGCTGAATAGGGGAGGCTCTCTGGCTGAAGATTGGGTCAGTAAGAAATACAAGTTCATCCATTTCCACCATAACTGTGGCATGTCCCAGCCACGTGACTCGCATACCAGCTCCTATCTTCCCAGCGTCTTCTGGCATTTGAACAAAGTAAGGTTGTAACACTGGAAGTTCTTTGTCAAGTTCCTGGCAAAAAAAAAACAAAATATGCATGAGAGATTTCAGAATGTACTTGGCCATGGAACAAAAACTGCATACAAGGCACAAATCAATACAGTCAAGACTTGTACTTTGTTTATGCTTTTATGCAATCAGAGAACTGCAGCACACACAGATGCCTTTTTGATGTCGATTTTCCCAGCTACATCCTCCTAATTTCATTTTAGATTTTTGCAACATTTACACTTCTCTGTCGCGAAAGGGAAGAGTATCCCTTCAGGCCAAGAGATGTGACAGAGTCTGGAGACATTGCAATGAAAGCACTGCAAGGCACTAACAGCACCCTGGGAAGGGATTCCTCCACCTGAAAATGAATATGTATACATACACACACACACAGAGTGCTACTTCACAAATACTCAAGTTTAGCTTATGCAACTAAATTATACATCCTCTTAAGTCCTAGCACAACACATCGTAGATGAAGGAAAACGCCATGTTTCCCAGCTGCACTCCACAAAATCTCTGTTAGCCTTTAGCAGACTCTTTCTCTGCCCTCATTACATCTAGAAGCAGCACGTAAAGGTTAACCTCACCTGACTAATGTTAGCTATTACAATTCTGCCTTTCCATCCCACCAATAATTTAATGAACATTCGTAAAACACAAAATTATTTTTAAGATAAACTTTAAAGTACTTAGAAATGCTTAGTTATGAAAAAGTTACCCCATCTTCTCTCTTATTCCAGCTTGACTAGTTAGGCAGCCCCTACTCAAGTATGACAGGTCAGAGAACTGATCTGGCTGAACATTAATCCAGAGGTAAAAAAATACACAGCACTCATTTTTATTGGCTCAAATTTGACACTATGTGTATCCCTCAGGTTGGCACAAAGGAGGCTACAGCTGGACATTACCTACTGAAACTCACCACCTAACCACCAATCATTCTCTCATTTTGAACCAGAGTTGTGCTCTTCACTACAGTTTAGTTAAGGTGCTTATGCAGAAGTTTTATGTGTAATAAATAAGAGCTTTCCTATTCAAAAAAACAACCAACCAAAGAGTGTTCTCAGAATTCCTGACCACAATGTAGCTAAGGCTCTCCTCCCAAACACATCTGGCCTAAACCATTCATGTTGCTTTAGAAGAATTTTAATGTGCTAGGGCAGCTTCTAGACTCCTGACACTCCTCTCCCTGGTAATCACAAACGTCCCAGCACTTCTGATTCCAAGTCAAGTTCTGCCTGCCCTGGTTGCTGCTCTCATTCTCTCAGCCTAGCACAGATTAGCACTATCAGTGCGTTTATACAGAGCTGACCTTGTGCTCCTTTATATGTCCAGCTGATGCTGTGACAGATTAGGACTCCAGGAGTTGCCTTGCTAAACCAGTCCTGACAGCTTCAGGGAAGCTACTTTCTCCACAATATTTTATTGATTTGGAAGGCATATGTTGGGAAAAACAAAGCATGCACATCTCCATCCCCCTGCAATTCTACTGTAAATAATAAAATATTCATAAAATTGCTTTTTCTGAGAGCTAATGGATAAGACATCTACTGAAAAGGTTTCGTTACTGTCTCTGGGAATGAGAAATATATAACCTACTCTGAAGCTGAATATAAGGGTAGTACAATACAACGCCTTAGGTCATACAAGAAAAGTAGGAGTCTTAGGCTGAGATAAATGGCTGCTTCACCAAGAAAGGAGCATCATTTTCTTACCTCTATTTTGTTCTAAGTACATGGGAACAACATTGGCCACAAAAATCTCAATCACAGAAGTGTTATACTGTGATACTTCAATTAAAAAAAAAAAAAGGAAAGATGCATAAAACTAACATAATACTCCAAACCAGAAATCAGGACAAACCAACACATTGTTAAGTCAACAAATCAGATCATATCAAAGAAATAAAACTCAAATGTGGAATTTAATAATTGTCATAATGAAATTTAGGTCAATTAGCACATTATTTATTGAAAATGTTCTTTTTAAGCATCTGGTTTTAGAGTTAGGCTATAAATTTTCTCAGAACTAAATTAATTCACTTATTTTGGGCAGAAATTAGTTTTAAAATTAGCATCATGTGTTATTAATAAACAATACTAAATGGATGAGGAACTGGCCAATTGGCAGATGTGAACAACTAGTTCTTAAGTGAACTGAGATATATTCTACCAAGTTTTAACTGGGATAGAGTTACTTTTCTTCCCAGTAGCTCCTATGGTGCTATGTTTTGGATTTGTGCTGAAAACAGTGCTGAGGGCAGACTGATGTTTTAGCTATTGCTGAGCAGTGCTTACACAGCACCACAGCCAGTTGACTGGGGGCACACAAGAAGCTGGGAGGGACACAGTTGTGACAGCTGACCCCCACCCATCAGAGAGAGATCCCATACCATATGACATTGAACCCAGCAATAAAATCTGGGGGGAAGAAGGAGGAGGTGAGGGACATTCAGAGTGAATGGCATTTGTCTTCCCAAGGAACAGTTACATGGATTGCAGCCCTGCTTTTCTGGGAATGGCTGAACACCTGCCTGCCCATGCAAAGAAAATAAATTTCTTACTTGGTTCATGCATTTAGTTTTTGCTTTACCTGTTGAACTGTCTTTATGTCAACTGACAAGTTATCTGATTTTTCCCCTTTCAATTCCACTGGGTTGCAAGCATTGGGGGATGGAAGTAAGCAGCTGACTGGGGCTTGGCTGCCTAAAGCCACAACACATCTGCACTACTAATAAAGGCTTTACAGAGGTGTCACTGGGATTGATGCTATTAAGTATCCTGAATAGTTGATTTAAAGGTAGAACTAATCACTATAAAAGGCATTTGCAAAAGTCACACAGACAGGAAGATTGATAGAGAGCACAGTCTGAACAACTGCTATCCTGACCTCTTTAAATGAAATTCCATAAACAAAAGTTCAAGACAAACCAAGAGCACAAATGCAGTGTAACTTGCAGACCTCATACAGAGCTTGTGCTCTCCAGGTCTGTGATACACAGGCCTCTGATCCAAATCAATGATCCCTCAGAGGATGAGATCAGAAATCAGGCAAGTTCTTGAGCTATCAACAAAAGTACACCAACATCACTTTTTAAAGCAATAAGCAATGCTTAACTCATAAGATTTCAAACTTATCACACAAACAAAAATTCTATTAGCAGTATACTTCAAATGAAATACTTAAAACTCACACAACAGGATAAAGCAATGTAATGAATGAAATACATATCTTACGGAACTTTTATCCTGCTATAATACATTTTGTTCTGTCAGACTAACCAGAAGCATTTTAAAACTAGAAGAATTATAACAGATTTTTGAAATATGGCAAGTATGTCAAATCAGCTACCAACAGAAGCAAAATATGCTTAATACTGTCTTGTATTCCTTACTCAAGTAATACAAAAATTCCTCCTGCTGTGTCCCTTCCCCCCTTCTCCCTGCTCTTCTTTCCCTCCTAATGCAAAGCAAGAAAAAACACATGACAGGCTTTGGTAAGACTAGCTGATTAGTCTAGGATTTTTGGTGCTTAGTGCATACTGGAATACCATGGGATTTTACAGAAATGAGAACAATCTGAACTGCTGATCCAACAACTAGTAATTAAAGATCCTCCAACAGCACTTAAAATTAATAATAAAGCCTGGAATAAAAATACAAGAAGTCCATGCATTCTGGATAATGGTATAGGCTAATTGTGAAGGCATGATTATAATACATATAGCTTTTCCACAGCAAATCACAAGCACATATCCTGGATAATATGCTCATTTTTACATACGCAAAGCACTTGGTACAGATAAACTGAACCTGCTCAGCACAGCAGGCATCACCAGGCACGCTCAATGTGCAAACTGAAGTAGGAATCTGCTCAAAGGATGCACCATCTAGCAGCCATAAATAAAGTATGGAGCCTTTAGTTTGAATTTTAAACAAGCTAAGATGTACTTCACAGAGTGACTTAGGGGTGGAACAAAACTGATTGGAACAAGCATCAAATGGCTGAGGACTCCAGAAGTGCACTTCATTGATCTCTATCTAGGTTTTTCAGTTTCTGATTTACTTAACTGAATTCCTGAATAATTGCAGGCACTTAATTAAAAGATTTCATATGCAAACAATAAAATTAGCCCAAAATTAATCCCAGGTGGGTCAGAGAGACAGCTTCCTTTACTGTAGGGACAAACTGTAAATTAAAGGGGAGTGCTGCAGTTCTGCAGTCCATCAGAGTGCTGTATACTCTGCACTCCACAGAACACCTCAGCATTGCCTTCGAGGGACTTCAGTCACTACCCAGATTTCTGACTGGCACTGGAAAGACATGAAGCCTGTTCTACACATACCAAGTAGTAGGGCAGCAGTCAAAGGCAACTGAAAATGTCCAGGTGTGAATTTCATGAAAACGTTGCCAGCACATTGTCTAGAAAGCTGCACACACTTAGTCAACCATTGTCACCACAAGGAACACATCAAATTTTAAAAAGTAAATTGCTGGAAGGGATCCCAAGACTGACACAAGTTTGCCATGCTTCTTTCTGAAGTCAAATTATTTATTATTACTGACAAATTACAGCCAAGATTATTTGTCCCTTAAACATCTCTAAACCTCTGACCATCATGCGTTAATGCATAACATGGCTTTCCTGTCCATAAAACTGATAGAATTCCTTCCTTCACAGGTAATTCAGGTAAGACAAAATTAAAAGTTCTTTACTAAATACTGGCTGTGAAATTTATAACTTGTGCATACCTTCTTGCATGCTTAAAAATATTAACACCTGCTTATTAACAATTGCTGTCCTTGGTTGTGTGCCATCAGGACAGCTTTTCTGAAGTACAGTCAACACATCAGAAATGCTCTGAGAAGTAATCCTGTGAAAGCTTAGCCATCTTCATACTTCCTGTGACCATAAAGATAACCCATGGTTTTCCAGTACCCATCATTCTTCATGGAAAAGAAGCTTCTCCTGTCTCCTTTTTTATATACGATACCTGACAAAAGCATTTCACCAAGAACCAGTAACGGTGTTACCAACTAAACTGGCACTGTTAAGTGTTTCAGTATAAATGCTTGCACAGGTTAGTTTTATCATATGCAATTTTTTTCCTGTTGCACCTGAAAAAATAGATTTTGTAAATATTTTCACAAGTAGGTGACAGAAACTACATATTACATTTTCATGAAAGAGATGCAACATATGTATTAAATTGCTATGTGGGAAAAAAAGGGCAAAGTTTTAAAAATTAGATATACCATGAAATCAGCTTTTTCATGCAACACTAAGTTAATAGTATGCTTCATAAGGCAACACCTATTAAAAAGGAATGGCTGTAACTGGTCTGTGACTGAGCTAGGGGGCCTTTTTTCTTTGTTTTTATAAATATAAATTGAGCTGTATAAATCAAAGTTTTTGGAACTAACAAAGAGACAAAAAATAAAGAGATAGTAAGTATTAATCCACCTTTTGAATAAAATGATTTTTAAAATCAGAAAAGTAAGACAGAAAATTCTCCAGAAGATGCCCAATAAGTATTAGTTAGAAACTGTCCTATTTTATTGATTAGAGCAGAGGTAAAAGCATTCTAAATCACAAAAGGAAAATATGGAAGTATTCACCTGCTTTGAGCGTGGCACATTGCTGTTATCTTTCTCCATGAAGGACCATTTCAAAATGTTCGGCAATGTTGGTGATTTCCATGTTGGCCATGGGTTGACAAATCTCCCATCTTTGCCTCTCTTTGATTTAGTTACATCCTCTTCTAATCTGTAGTCGAGCCTGAAGCTTTTCCTGAAGGTCCTAGAAGAATCACTGGCCCCGGAACCTCGACCTGAATTCTGACATTTCTTCACTGCTTCTTTAGGGTACTGGTTACAGGCAGTTGAGGGCTGCTCTTCATCTATGTTCTTATCCATACCCTTTTCAGGAGAACTAAATCAAATTTTAAATTAATCAATATTTTCTTGGACTAGCATCAACATTCATAAGAACAAATGTTCTCACACACATTAGAAACAAGCCTGCCTTTATTGTTTTATCTACTGTATTTTTTTTAATCAACAAAATATGCTTTTAAAAGAGTCACTATTACACAAAAGACTTCAAAAACATGCTGTGGCAAGCAGACACGAGGGCTCGTTGTAGTTCAGGCTGAATTTTACTCCCTGGAATGCACAGCTTCAGATACAATCACTATTATCTACCAACTGCAAAAGTGAGGGGGAGGGGTCCCTAATTTACATTTTGGAAGAACAGTCATTCCTCCTGAAACATTTAGTGCCTGCTGTAATATGATCCTGCAAGAGACACTGGAACTATACCATACCTTAAGATTTGCCTATATAGTGACTTAGTTATGTAGTAAAAACAGCAGTCTAGAGTAGCATTACTAACACTTATACCAACACACACGCAGGAAACGCAGAACACAAAAGACATTTGGTACTGTTTCCTATTTTGTCTAAAACAAAGGAAAGTTTTATTACATAAAGCTAAACATAACTGTTTCAAATACAATTTTGATACACATTTAACTGAACTGACTGGTGAAAGGCCACAGGAAATTGAAATATTTCAAATCAGAGCTGCAGTGTTTGCTCTTAATTCCATGGTGAACTATAGAAAAGTGAGAAAATAACTGAGAAAAACGTTTCTAAGAAATCGTGATTCTGGTACATTTCTTAAAAAACTATGAACTCAGTAGTCAGAGTCTCTTATTCCAAACTGCACTTAAGTATTGCAGATTTTCAGAATATAATCTTATTATACCCAAGGTAGAAAATCAAAATATCCCTGTTTTATTTAAGAAGTTGCCAAAGCATTCAGTTGAAGCTCAATGCTTCAATTTCTATATTTACTTTCAACTGAAATGTTGAAAGCAAATACACTGTTCTGTTGGCTTTTTTTAAAAAAAGTTACTGTTTTAATGAGTGCACAACTTTCTGGCGTTTACAAACTCTACCTGATAAAAACTGGAAGATGACTAGTAATGAACAGACATCACTATTTACAGCTTAGCTGCAGGAATAATCTTTATTAACAAATTTTGAAGTTTGTCCTGTGGAAAACTCTTCCCCACATGTTTTGGCCTAACTACTGTTTCACTAACTCAAATACTCAGACGCACTGGGCTGCTGTAGCCAAGCCAATTCATGCAAACGACATTGTCAGAGAACAGAATTAAAGCTCACAGTTTTCTTAGAAATGACATAACTTACTGTGCCCTCCATAAGCTCATTATTACAGAGAAAATTAGATATATTGTTCACATCAACGTTTCAGCTAAGATGTTACACAGGCGTCAGCAAACTGAACCCAAATGCATTTGCTGACGATGCTCCAACTTCAAATGCAGAGTCCATTTCTGCTATTTCAGCAGAAACTGGTAACTAAACACTAAGTATGGTATCAGCTGCAAAGAATATGACAATTGATAAATATTGTGAAATTTTCTTAACAAAATAACCATTATTGTGCCATACAATAGAGATAAAATACTAACATATCAAAATTAATTTCTAATAAAAAGGCATGAACAGCATTCAGAAAACACGGCTGATACAATATTTTTATACCCCTGGTCACAATCTTATTTTAAGTAATTGCTTTGTACTCCAGCTTCCCTGCAGTTTTACTGAAACCACTCCACATATGTATTTCCTATTTAGCATTAGGATACCATACCTGCACCATAATTTAAATTTAACTGTTGATATTTCTAGGCTTTTTTCCTCTATTCCGCTAAACATTTACTAGAATCAGCCTTCAATGAAATACTCGACTTGCTCTATAGCATTTTAAGCAGATGTAAATGATAACACAAAGAATCAGTGCCACAAAAAGGCAGATAGGATACCCAAAACATGGTACTAGACATTTTAACTGTTACTTTAACTTAAGAGTTAGGTTTGGGGTTTTTCTTTTGCATTCCTCAAAGAGCCTTTTCAATGCCAAGTCAGCTTATTAATTTAGCAAAGCACAGACACAGCGTAAAACAGCTACTGTTTTAGAAAGCATCATGAAAGCAAATCACAAAAGTTTCATCTGATAGGTACTTAATTCCAGGAAATTCTTCTCTTAACATTTCAGATGTCTGATTTTTTAAATATACATAACTACTGTAATTATTGCTGCTACAAGACATTTTATATTAGAGACTGGGGTGCCTAAAGTTTTATTTTTAAGCTTTTGTTTATCTATTCATTCATCTCTAAAATAGGTGAATTCTGCTTTTGCTTAAACCTTCACATAAACCTTTGATCTTATTCTGAAAGTATAAACCCCTCGGGGAAGCAGGGATCGACTATGCTAATTAAACAAAGACAATGCCAAAGCATTTAAGGCACTGCAGGTATCTATCTGTCTGCCAAAATATTTTCCACATGATGCACATACATTACTTTCATTAGTATTCCATAAGCAGTCAAAGGGATAAAAGACCTCAGTGCTCACAGAATGCTTTAAACCTTTTACATGCATAAGACAGGGAGACATTTACAAACAATTAACTTAAAGTATTCCTGATGAACTGTAGTTTCCTTTGAAGTATCCATCTTGCCAGATCATTTCTGTTCCATTTAAACTAATTAAATATATCCTACAATAGTAATGACACAGTTTTCTTATATGGAAGAGGAAGATGATAATTTCTTGAAAGATGGAAGTCACCAGCTCAAAACAAAACTCAACCAATTATTAGTCCAAGGAGATTCTTACACTTTTGCAAAAGAAAGCCTCTACGGTAAGGAGATTTGTCAGGTATATTTTAAATAATAGAAAATACCCAATCAAAAATCAGCTGATTTTTCTGCCATGTTTCCTAAATCCTTCTCACCCAAAAATAATAGTATGGCACTTGAAAACTAATTTAAAGTTATGAGCTATAGAGATAGGAGAATCAAACTGGAGTAGAGTTGCATTCATTTAGGAGGAACAGAGGGAAGGGATTCACATGCCTGGTGAATATTTATTGTTATGTAAAGTTCTACAAGAAATCTTTTTATACTTTTAAACATAAAGAAAAACGACTATTATCCTTAAAATCATTAAACAGCTTTCCTGGCAAATGGAACCCATCCTTCAGGCTGAGGCAACTTACCCCCAACAGAGGGCAATTGACACTGTTTGTAAGGGGGGCTCAGGAGACACACAAGGCAACCACCCTCTCTCTGTCCTTTGCTCTTAGAACCGAATTCAGAAGAGGAAATGGACCAAGACATACAGACTCCTAAAGAAGACCATTAGTCATGCCAAATCCACAAGACCAGAAGGTGTTCTAGACAGAGGGGAAGAACACCACTGGCTGATGAATAAGACAAAGTCTAACATGAATCAGAATGCAGAGCTCACATATCAGGTTTTCCAACATCAAATACTAAGGCACCCCTAGTAATCCACAAAGGAAGAGAGTAGTTGTAGTAGTAGCTGGCAAGCAAGACATGGCATGGAAAATCCATGTCTTACATCCCACTAAAGTGGCTTACACCTGTAAACAGGATATAGCCCTTAGGACAACAGGTTTTGGCTAAATGGTTTATTTTAGCATTGCTTATATAACTGAAAACTTAGATACAAATATTTTGGCTTTGAGCCTTGTGTTTAGTTAGGAAAATAACAAAAATTTGACTAAATATTTTAATACTCTGTTCCAAAAGAACGTTTGCAAAAGGATACAATAACATTACAAGAAGCACTCTGCCATTATAATTTTTCTTTTTAATGGTCTTTTAAACATAGCAGAGCTTCAAGCCAAATTACTTGAACATAGGCATAAAATCTGTTGTCTTCACCTTTTCCACCCAGTCTCCTCTAACATCTGCTGCTCCATAAATGAAATGGAAGTAATTCCCCCTACTAATCATAGAGCCATGCACGACATGCTACTAAGCATCAAGTCTGCCAAAACAGACTTAACCTTCTTTTCTACACAGAAATGTGGTCCTTATTTAACAAATCCATAGGCTTGAAAGTTTAAGAGCTACTATAAAGCTATGGTTTACTGGAACACAACTTCCCCAAAACTTACAGTTGCCTGGTAAACATTCCATAGCTTCCCAAATACCTTTAATTTACCTGCTTTTTTGAAGGAAAGGGTTTGGTTCATTTCTAATCGCTGTCTGTCTGTGTAAACTACATCCAGAACTAGGCTGCACTAATGACCACCTAGAAGATACAGCACATAATGCCCAGAAAACCCACACCACTGAAGCCTTACTGAGCTTTCTCCATATACAGCTACACAACTCTGAAGTTTTCTTTCATTATACATATTTTTAATGACTTCAAAAAACATGCATTTGGGCTTAAAATAAAACAAAAAACTCTTTCAGTTAGAAGGAAAGGTATTTGCAAATACTCAAGAGCATGTAGGTAATTGGCTCCCACAAGCTTTACTATCAAATGACTGCCAGCTAAGTTTTGGCTCTGCTTTTATTTTTCTTTCAGGTCTGAAATCGGTTGCTTTAATTAATGAACAGTTTGAGACTGGAAAATTCTGAATGCATTTAAACTTTTATTGTGCAGTACTTCAAGTTGTTCCATCTTACTGTTATAGACTTAACAGAGCAAGAACCTGAGCCTTCTGTGAACTGTATACTGCTATATATCTTGAAGTTTTCTTTCACTATACATACTTTTTTATCACTGCACAGCAGTTGCACCAGCAATTATTCCAGATGCTCTTGGTATTAGGATTTCACACAAAGATCTCTCAAGCTTGCATTAGCTGATCTATGAATAGTTCTATTATTTGAATCACATTAAAAATCCCTAGCAACAACAAGTGTTGCCAAAATTTTCATTCAACAGATCTGTAAGTATCCTGATTCTACACTGTCCTTGCGTACTATTCAAGAAATGTTAATAACAGAGTTGATAACAGAAAAAGGAATAGCTCTCTCCATAAACAGCCTCATAGAATTAGAATAAATCCTTTAGCATTCTTATCTAGCTTTGAGGATCAACAGTAAAACAACGTTTCATTTAGACATCATGGAGAAAAATAAAATTAGTTACAAATAAAAAAAGGGTGAGGCCTCTACCCATGGTCATCTGTTGTTAGGCTTATTCTTAAGCAGCTGTATTACTTAAGCAGCCACTACTATGAGCCAATCCATTTCTGCCCTCACTACTCACCCAGGCTTGCCAAAACAAATACTGTTGTCCACATGGTGAACTTCTTTAAGAAACTAATCTAGCTGATAGCCACTTCTTACCTTACCATCCCTAGAGCAGCACTTAATTTTCACCCACATCACTGTGCAACCATGCAAGTGTTTATACCAACAAACTGGTTAGGACAGGGAAAGGTGAGAACAGGAATATACTGTTGTAAACAAAAACTACTTATGCCAATGCTGGCCTAATAATGAATTAAATACCCTCCATTTAGAATTCACTGTAGCTCAGTTACACACACCACCAAGTTAGGTTCCTACCCTTTCATTTTCAATCTATTCCCTTCCAAGGTTTCATTTACACTTAGCACTGATGATGCTGAAACTCTCCATTTACCCCCTCGGATAGTAATGTTTCATATTATAAACAAGCACATTCAATAGCCACCTACCACTCACAAGGCAGCCTGCTCCCTTTACTACACATTCCACCTCTATTTTGCTGGTATTCATTAGGGGAACTAAACCAACAGAAAGTTATTCATGCCTATCAGCTACACCTTTAGTGCCTCTGGATACAAATGCAAATAGGCTTTAGAGTCAGGCAATCAGTAGTCCCTGGAGCCAATTATTTCTCAACGCTGGGTTAAATCTAACCAGCTATGGGCATTGTATCAACTGAATAAAGATGCTCCTTCCTGGACCTGGGATAATACATAACTATTTTCCCTTTGTTTCCAGGTGCCCCAGCTGATTGTCTCTGTCCAATATGAGCTTTCTGTAGTCCCCAACATGTCTATGGTTTGTACATAATACAATAGAAGTTTTTTGTTACATGCATATTCTGTTTAGGTTGTGATCCCTGATACGGCAGTAGCTGTCCATAAGGGACACACAGCAGCTCAGAGATGACAGAACCAAGAGCCAATTTCTTTATCAATATAGGCTTTTAAAATAAATTCTTTTCCTCTCTACCCTCATTTTTTACTGCAGTCGTGAATAAAAGAACCCAAAAGTTGGCATGTGGCCATCACATTTAAAAGAGCAGCCTAGACTATCATTATAATTAAGCACAAGAGCAGTGTAACTCTGTGCTATTGTTGAAGCAGTCACCAAAGGGAAGCTGGAGTCAAATATCCCTACACCAGAAAAGAAATTGTTTTCTTTTGCTCTCCCTAAACAACTAATTTCATATGACTACTTAATTTATAGAGAAGAAGGTTGAAAGAAAAAGAGCTGGAATGAAAGTTTTCTTACGTGCTCTGCAGGACTGAGGCTGACACACACTGAAGCAAGGCTTGTGCATTACAGCTGTGTTATGGTACACAAGACAATACCCAGGTCACAAATCAAATGTAGACAATTTTTAAATCAACAGAAAAATAAGTGCAGATAGCATATGCACACAGCATGTGGACACGTAAGTTGTGGATTCCAATAGCAACTACAAACTCCATGGAAGGCCCTCACACTTAGAATTTCAATAAAGTTTTTCCAAAAGACAAAAAATGAAACTTGTACCAACCAACCCAGCTTCACGATCCAGAGTCCAGCTTTAGCGTTCTGGCACCAGCTGCACTTGTGTAACTATGCAAATTAATAGTTCATTAGTTTCAGTTGGTTACTAATGTGACTCCAGTTAATGACAGAGGCACACATTGCCAGGATGGAGTTCACTCTTAGAAAAAACTGCCAAACTTTGAAGTTGAGCATTTAAAAACACGCTTTAGCCACTCCTATGTGTTAACAGCCCCTACATCTTGGAGTTTGTATTTTAAGTTATTATGCCATTGAAGCTGTTAGCATACATTTTTCTTAACTAAAAAAAAAAGTTTTAAAATATTACAAGCTCACACTCCATCATAAGGGTAAAGGTTTTCCATCTAACATCTTAATGTTAATTAGATATGACTGAACCCCAATACTATTGCATGTAATTAAATTAAGGCTCCACTTCAACACACTATGGGAAAAAACTGACTTCCTTTGTATCATGTGGTCAGAGAGGCAATATAAGAACTGTTTCCATAAAAATGCACAGAAATCATGTTAAAATTTTGATGCATAGGATCCACATGGCAAAGTAGGATCTAAAGTTCATTTATCATCAACTCTGGCACTTTTATGCGTGCAGTTGCTATCTCCACCTCATTTACTCAGCCTTTTAATTTTCTTTTCCCTTGTCTCCCAATGGCAGAAAGGAACAAACACCTATGTAAACTTCCCCTAGACTCAGACTAAGAATAATCCTTTAAAACCCTAAAAAACCTCCGTTGTCCAGGAAGTGCAGCAACACCCAAGAACTCAATTTTATTTTTAAGTTAATAGACAGTCATAAAATCGTGTTTAGATTCATATTTAAAGGCTTGTCTATTTTGATTCCCTCTTTTCAGTTCAAAGTCTAAGCACGTAGGGTACAATGTAATTTCTCTGCAACATGAAAATACTTTGCTAAATTCTTTCTAGTTCTACTTGACTTTTGATATAAAATCAATTTTTCCTTGTCCTAACACCATTCTCTCTCTCCCTCTATGTATGTACATGTACCCTATACATACATGGATTTTACAGAACTATTTTTAACATTTGAATTCAAATTTATTGAAATCCAAGCAAATAATTTCCAGGTCAGCTAATATAAGAAAGTGAAAAGTTTTACTTTGTTGAAATATATGCTTTTCTTGAATGCACCTGTTCAAAGGCCAACTTTCACATGAGTTAAGCCAAAAGTTCACCAACCTTTCCAAATAATAAAAGTTTTGAATATCCAAACTTTGTACTGGAAAGCCAGAAAACACATCCAATACAGCACCCTTATAGTTCTTTAATGGAAACATACACATTTCAGAAGAAATTCCAAGAGCCAGTACCCCAGACACAGCAAAACATCAATACTCAAGGAAACTGGAAGCATCATGATACATAAATATTTTTCATTACACCCTTTTTTCCTATATATAAATGGCCTTTGATTCCATCACAACAACTCTAGATTGTGATGCCTTCATGTACTCTAAATGAAATGCAAAGTGCTCTGGTTGTTAGTCAACAACAGAAGTGTTAACACTGGAAGTTGTATGGTTTGGATTTTTCTTCTTATGGAAGAGTCAAGACATACTTCCAACACAAACATGAGCCCTCTACTAATTTTCAAGGCACCATCCTAAACACGTAGGTGTTTTAAGGAGACAAAGTGTTTCGTGTAAACACGTCTGAATAGACACACATAAACACTCTGCTACTGCCACATCCTTATTATCAGAAATAGCTCAACATTGCTGAAACCTTCCCTCAAAATCCAGCCCAAAGCATGACAAAAATATTTCCAAATATTTTAAGCAATAAAACCTGAAATCCTATCATAAGCTTTACTCACCAGGCAGTAGCACTACCAGCTCCAGCCACAGTAACTGGTCTTACAGAAGAAGTAACTCTTGACATAAATTCTGTAACACCCAATTTTTCACTAACACATCTTATCTAACTTTGTTTTTCACAATAGGAGCATGCTGTTTTGACAGTGTCACTTGGCAATGCCCAGTTCTCTTTTCCAAACAGCTTTGCCAGGTTTATCTGCTTGGGCACAGCTGAAGGCCATTCAAAACCCAAACGATTCCTTCCTTGTACAGCTGCTAAACACCAAGATGTTACATGCAAAGAGTATATACTACATAATTTCTTCCCTTGATTTTCTAAGAATATTTTAAATAAATGCAACATTTACTTTACAGGAAAATCCTTTTTACTCAAATCTGCATCTAGGCACAAGGTGATCAAGCAATTTTCCATGGTCCTGGTTCTAAATGTATTAGAAGTAGGGCTTACGCTGCAACCTTTAAAGTTAAAGCAATAGACTGAAAAAATTTAACTGAGATCGAGAAAAGATTCACAGATGTGACAAAAAGCAAACTAATTTCACTGCAGATGTTCCATATAAAGATATTAATTAATATGGCAATATCTCTGTTTTTCTCATCACAGACAAAATAATTGTCTTCCTTTTTGCTGAAAAGAATTTGAAAGCTACTTCTGAATGAAGAATTAACAGTTTGGGTTCAATTTTGAGCTGATAAAGGAAGCTTTATGAGGAAACAGCATATTTCTCCTGGTTATTCCTCAAATCTACTTAGTTAATGCAAGTGAATAAAATGATAACAATGGATTGCTTCCTCTTAAAAAGGCTTCACATCTCTTTTGATTTGAGACCAATCTGAAGCCAAATAACTGTTATTTATATTTGAACAGTTTCACTGCCGTCCCTTACTTCCTCCTCTCCATCATAACTGAATCAAACAGGGCTTTCCAACCTGCAGGTATTAAAAATTCCTATTACATTTTATAATAGGCATTTCAATTTCAGATAATTTGGGGTATTTTGAAAGCAACTGGTGCAGTAATTCTTGAATTAATTAGAAAAGAGATCTTATTCCTGTCTTCCTCAAAATCTTATCTACAAAATAAATCAGGCTTCCTTCTTTCTTAACTGATACAGCTGCTACTGTGAATAAAAAAAAACAACCCCAAAACAACTCTTTTCAAGGGTTTTTTGCCAGAAAACTGAAGTGATTTTTCTGTCACTATCTTCAATTTTGATGCCACTTTCGTCGGCACAGTTTGAAAATTAAAGAAAAAACATTTAAGTACAAATAGTACTTTCCTTTGAAACTAAAAACTTGCTTCATAATCGCCATTTAGCAAACGGAAGAAATTATAATCGTCACTAGAAAAACCATTTCTGCATAAATTCATAGATTTAACTGCATGCAGTCAACACTTTCCCCAAATCCTTGCTAGAGATAATTGACGATCATTGAGATATTTGACTGCACTAATTACATTACATGACTTCCTTAATATCTTCCAGTTCGCACTACATACAACGCGACGCCCCCCCACCACTGCAATAAACATCTCTTCGTGCCTCTTCTTCAACGGAAAACATTCTCTAAGCCGCTGGTACTATGAAATGGATTTTTTTTGTAAGTGATTATATAACTTGTTTCTTCCCGAGAGCTGCTGCAGCGTGTTTTACTGTCAGTTGACAGAAACGAAAACCTTGAGCTGGGAGGGCAGAGGGCGAACGCAGGACTTTTTTCTTCCAGGGTTTCTTTCACCGGTGCGAAAGGATGCCCTCGGTCCCAGCTGTTTTTGGAGCTGGCTCCCACCGGGGTCTGTGGCCAGCCAGGGCGGCAGGCAGGGAGCGGGGCAGGGGCACGCGCCGAGCCGGGTTCGCCGGCCCCTCGCACCTCGCCCACCCACCCGCGAACTTTTACGAGCGGATGCCCGCGCCCGCTCTACCCCGCTCCCACCGCCTCCCGCAGCGGCTCAGCCCGGTCCCCCCACACTTACCGGCAGGGCCCTGGTACCGTGTGTGTGTCTGGAGAGCCCCGCTGCCGCGCTCAGAGCAGGTGCTCCGCTCCTCCGGCCGCCAGCCGGGCTCTGACGGCGGTAGCTCGGGCAGTGCCTCCCCTCCGGATGGGCACGGGGCGAGAGACGCCGCTCGGCTCGGTCCGGTTCGCCCCTGCCCACAAGAAGGCGCGGGGGCAAAGACGCCCGGCCCCAGAGCGCTGCTGCTGCTGGAGCGCCGCTCACCTCCCGGGCTGCTGCTGCCGCCCCTGAAGAGTCTCATCCCCCTTCTCCTCCTCCTTCATAGTGCCGCTCCACCCCTTCCACGGCGGTGGCTCTGCAGGTCTCCGGTAGGAGCTGTTGAACGGCTGCGGTGTTTCACCTGACCAGCCCGCCGAGGGCAGCGCAGCGAGCTGCAGGGAGCAGCTCCACAGCGTCCGGCGCCCCACCATGGTGAGCAGGGGCTCCGCGGCGCCCAGCCCTTCACCGTGGCGGGCAGGGACTCCCCACAGCCGTGGAGCGGCGCCGTTAACAAGATGGCGGCGGGGGCTCGGCGCTGAGGGATCCGGAGTGTCCCGGAGGCATGGCGGGACAGTGTCAGGGCTGCCAGCACGTTCTGCCCCTGGAGGCCGGGCTGCTCCTCGGCACCGGGAAAAGGGAAGCACTCGGTTGTGCTCCTGACCGGCTCCGATAGGGGTAAACGCTGCCCGCAGTCCCTTTTGGGAGCACGAGCATGCTCCGACCACCAGGTGCTGTGGTGAAAAGTTTTCTGGGCTCAGTTCTCTCAGCAGCCCAGGGCAGTGCCGCCATCCCCGGGGGTACCGGCACTCACGGGAGGTGCGGTGTCCGGGAGAGACCCCGCTCCCGCAGAAGAGCCCACCCCGCAAGCACCTGTATCCCCACGGCCTTGGGAAGGTATAAGTCGTGTCCAAGTCACTTCACGTGCTGGGTTACAACCATCCCCTCACTGCCTGCTCACATCTGTCAGAAGTTCGCAGGTGGCTCCAGAGTACGAGCTGAGAAGTGAGGCATTTTGAGGCACCACCCAGAGAAATTTGGTTCTCAGAAATAAATGTGTATTTTAAAAATATTTCCTTACTTCCTTAAAGACAATGGAAGGCAAAAAACAAAGCTATGCAGGTGTGATACGAAGAACACCCCTTATTACATAGCAGCAATATGAAATCGAAGACTATCTGGAGCTCTGATAACATGTTTCTGTACATTTTATCTTGAAGCTTGGGACTGGATGTATGGTTCATTGGTGGAAAGTTCTACCTATGTTCAATGCCAAAGTTCTCAAGGCATGTCTTGGGAGACCAGAAATATGGGCCTTACTCTATTTCTATTCTCTTAGTTTCCTTCATGTAAAGGAGTGATAAAACTACCAATCTGCCTTGTTCTGTATGAGTTATCTGTTTTCTATGTTCTTTACGTACCAATACAGATATATATGGCTTGCTTATGATCAGATGGATTTGCTGACCTCTGCCAGTGGAAATTCCTTATTTATTTCTTAGTTCTGGTCCTCACCTGACATTTCCTGATCATTTCATCTACCACTATGTCTAATGCTAAGCTGGCCTTATAGTAGCAATGACTTCTACTCATAATTATTAAACACAAATCTATATTGAATAAAGTTATTTCCACTGTCACTTTATGGAGTCTAAAATCTCCTGAATGAGTCAGATGATAAAGCTGTTCTGATCAATGACCATTATCAGTAATAATTACTGCCTTTGTATAGAAATCTGTGTAAGCCACTAGGTAAGTGCCTCCAGGCTGGCAGTAGCTGATTGCCAAAAGTAGCAGATTTGGGGTGCTTATCCTACACTTCAACTGAGTATCTTCTAGTAGGCAGCCCTGGCTCCACAAGTGGTATGAAAGTAGTTTGTGTATCACCAGTGCTGCAAATTCTGCAGCTCTGGAGGTGCTTTAGTAAATGCATTTTGTCTGTACTACGAATAGAGATGTCAACGGCTGGAGGCTGTAAGTAAAGATACCTGGTATCTGTGCAGCATGCAGTTTTCAACTTGAAAGGAAACATGACTGGTGAAGAATGATACTGTTTTGTTGTTGAAGTAATTTCTGACACTGCTAGACATGTATATCAGTGTATTACTAACTGTGCCACACCAGCATGCACAACATGAGAAAATTCCACTCCAGAGGTGCTGTTCAACAGAACCAGGATTTTAAACCAGTTTCCTTTTTCAGTATTCCCTGGAGCCAATTGAGATCTCATTCTAGTCCTGCTTCTTTGGTGGGTTTTGATTTTTCAATGTCTTATGCACACAAACACATCTAAACTGAGGAAAAGTCCCAAGGGAATATCTGTACTCAAGTAGTTGTGTAAACCCTGAACGGGGATCTCTGTGACTCTTAATACTCCCCATCAGTCCTCTAAGCTAATATGCTTAGAGGACTGATGTTAGGATCCTGCAGGAGTTGGAAGCCAGAAGTTACTAACAGATGGGAACATCCCAGCCATCTGTGCATGAGGTAAGAGTTTTTGCTTGGCATCTAGTCTTAAGAAAGGGAGATTTAATAATTTTATTTCCATTGGTGACATGTATTCCTGACTACTCATGCACTTTTACTACTCAGACTGACCCTATATATTGTCTTCTTTTTATCAAAGTAAAAAAGTTATTGGAGCTTCTTTGTACTGCAGAGAGGTGCAAATACTGAGGGATAGGAAAGTGGGGCTATTTAGGGGTCAGTGCATTTCTTTTTCCTCACAGTGAAATTTAACAGCTGGAACAGAATAATTTTTATTGCATTTTTGGGTATACCATTTAATTAACTACTTGAAAGGATAAATTCCTTAAACTAGCTTAATTTACTTAATCCAACAACCTGGATTTCAATTAGAATCACACGGTTAACGTTTCTTGAATAGGATCTGCAGTGGTGTCTTTCCCTTGGAGATAGTGCATTAATCGTGGGCAGGACAGCTTGACTAACTTGATTATCAAATTTCTCTTGATGAAAGGTTTAACCCTCTCCACAACTGAAGTTTATCAGTATTTTCTTTAGATCTCTCAAGTGTAGTGTTAATGTCTTTTTCATGAAGTCTAATTTAGTTGCTTGACATAAGCTGTGTCAGAGCAAGATACTCATTGTTTTGGCCAGTAACTGAAGCACAATCTAAAGCAAGAAAAAAATAGAAATTCCTATAGTTAAAATTTTATAGCTTTATAACTGAACTTGATTGAAAATCCTCCTAGATGACAAAGTAAAAGTGTTGTACCATCTCTCATTCCATCCTAGAATATCAAGTCATAGTCCAAAATCCCTTTTGGCTGAAGTTTGTTATATACTAGGCAATGTTTACTGTTATAGTGCAGATGCAGTTTATTGCAGCAGAAACCCCACACTTGCTGGAACAGTTTGTGCTGGATATCTGAGTGAAATAAACTATCCTAGCAAAAAATATTTTCATCATTCTAATATTGGCCATACAGGAATTTTTACTAGCATAGAAATTTAGCACCATAAGAAATTCTATTTGGCTAGTAAAAGCCTCTCTAGCAAAACTGGCCCATATTGGGACATAACCAGAAAGCCCAACCTTGCCCTTCTAATCATAGTGTGTGGAAGTAACCACCCTTATAGTATCTGCCCTCTTCAGGAGAGAACTTGAGGGAGAACATTTATGTGGCACCTGTTGTAGGCAGAGGCAAGCAGAATTTCAAATCATGTTGGATGTTAAGTTACCCAGTGAAAGAGGGTTACACAACCAGCTTATATATATACATATACACACACATATAGGTACAAAATCCTCACTGTAATGTTTAATCAAAACATTAAATTGACTTATTTACAAAATGTATATATAATAAGTATATAATAATAAAATTACTGTAAATGTATATGGTTACCATTACAAATCCAAATCTCCTACATGATAAAGCATTTGACAATTTTGAGGATTGTAGAGAAGGAACTTATGAGGTACAGTTAATGCTCAAAGACACGTTTTGTTTTATGTGAAATACTCTCTGATGCCTCGCTGGCATATTTTAACTTCTGCTTAGGGAACACAACTGGGGAAGACAATAAACTGGAACTATAACAGAGACATTTACTCTGTGTTAAAGCAGTAACAGGCCAGGAACATTCTCCAGCCCTGACACTAAATTATCCAATGCCTGTATTTTCACACAAATAAACCTTCTTAGCCCTGAGGAGCAGGTGGCTGTATCAGAATTGCTGTTGAAAATCTTACAGGCCTACACTAATCCCTGAAGGTGCTTGGGCACTATGTGGGAGAATACTATTCAGCAAAACTCAGGTAGCAACCTTGCTAGTGATTTAATGCTTATTAAAAAGCAGTAATGTCCACCATATGTTGTAGTTTACTGGAACATATCTAGCCTAGACAACACCTGATTTTGAGATTTAACCTTGTATCTCAGAAGAAATGAAGTTTCTAGCTTTGTTTCCAAAATCAGTAAAGCTTGGCAGTGTCATTGTGAACAAGCACTACTATGAGATGATGGTGTTACAGTCAGTACCTGATAATGTATTGTTCTAGCATAGCATTTTGCAAAATTGCTATCATTAAAATTTACTTAGGAAGTTCAATTAAAGTGTTTAAAAGGCTGCATCTGATCCAGATTCCTTTCTGAGTGGCATTGTTCAGAAAAAAAATCCTTGCCCTTTTGCAATTAAATTTATAATTGAGCACAAGGTAGGGTAACATGTTTAGTAAACAGGAAAAAAACCATTCTGGATTTACAAAGGAGAAAAAATTAAGATTATGTAGAATAGCTCCTAACACAGGTTGATATGAATGTCTTGACTTTTAATTGTGATTTAGAAATTATAGAACATTGTGCTACTTTTATTGCAGGCAAATGATGACAAACTGTTTCTTTGTGTCTAAATGCATTCCAGAAAAGCATCCTTCTATCATTTTAGACTGATACTAAAATGGATTGAGTTTGTGAACTTTGTTTGATGGAGAGTTTCTCATGCATAGTGCCATGGCTTGGATGTTAATGTTAGCAATTGTGAAGGTATTAACTATACCCTGTAGTTTTGTTATGACCAGGTTGATGTCTGAATATGCAATGATCCTTATTCTCATGCCATTCTGCCATTCATATATGTGTGGCTTTTTTTTTTTTTTTTTTTTGTGGCTGTTGTAAGTATTTGGCTCTAGCTCTGTGTGTTTATTCACCACAGAGCAAACAGGTTACTCTCAGACAGATACACATCATCTGACAACCCTGGCATGGGGTCTCAATGGGTCTTTAAGATGGCCTGGCTGCCGTCATGGCTGGGAATGTTACCCTTTGGCAGAGTCTCTGGGAACATGGGGGGAATACAGTTAGCATGAAAAATGAGAGGGCTACTGGCACTGGCAGCACTACAAAGTCCTCTGAGATGGACCAGATGCAAATGTGTAGGAATGGAAGGAAGCATGGTATGAGAGTGAGAGTATGAAAGAATGTATTCTCAGGGACTTCATGGTGGACATGCTAGGGCTGTCCCAGGCTCTGTTCATCTGCAGTCATATCCAGACACCCTCAAGGGGATGCTCATAGGGTGCACAGGATTGAGTTCTCAACAGCAGTGTCTCAAATAACTTGATCTCGAGATGATTTTGGAGGTGTACCAATACAGTGATGAGCTGATCATGGAAGTGACAGGTCAGTTCAACCATTTATTCTATATGCTTTACAGGAGCTGTTGTAAAGCTGCATGATGTTAAAACCATCCCTCCCTTCTCATGTATATGAACATAACACCTTCAAAATCCAATAGACAGTGTTGGAGGTTCATAGATGTTTATTTCCTGCTAAAAAGGGATACCTGTTTGGAGATCCTGGGATTGGAACAACTTGTTTGGATTCACTATCTGCCTCATTTTTGATTCTAAAGTTGGTATAATACCACTGACAACAATGTAGAATAAAATCTGTGATGATCATGGAAGAACTGGGGCTGCCGTTTACTCATATACTTTCAGAGCACATGTGGGAAGACACAGCCACATAGAAACCTAAAATCATGTAGAAAGAAGGAAATTGCAAACAAGCTTAGTGTCCTCTTCATTTCTATTTACTGCTCTGTAGTTTCACCCTCTCAGTGCAATAATTCAAGCCCGCTTCTTCCCATGTATTCTATGACATCTGCTTTGGCAAGAGACAGTGAGTGCTATGGTTAGTCCAGTTAGTCACATGTGCAAGCAGCCAGTGCACCTGCCCACTGCCGGCTGGCTTGTGCTCAGGTAACACATGCTGCTGTGTTCTGCCTATGTTCCCCATACTCATGGAACTAATTTGAGTCTCCTTCCTGTATCCAGATACTGGGGTGTTAAAGAAAATTATAGGAACTTAATTACTTTTTTTAAGCTCTATTAGGCTTACTTCAGGCAAATGCTATTACCCCTGCTCTTCCTATTATAAGCAAGGATTTATAATATTTAAACAATAGTAAGGGACTATTACTATTGACATGCACCAAGGCCTTGATACCTTGACTCACCAGAACAGATGCCTTTGGAGCACCTTTTACATCCCACGAAACACAGGTTTCTAATGTTTACTTTCAATGAAAACCAAGCTGCAGGAAAAAAGACCAACGCGCATCCAGGTTTCTTCACCATGTGAACTGGGATGCATCTGAGTTGTCCACCTTTACTAAGAAAGATGGGAATGCTCTAAGATTTCCTAATCCACCTAATTCATCCATCCTAATCTTTCTTTCCTTCTTTAATGTATCATTGAAATTGACCAATATGTTTGAAAGATAGCCACAGAGCATGATTTCACAAGAAAAAGGGCTAAAATCAGATAATGATGATGGTATTGTAACTGAGACATTATGGATAATTTCAGATAAGTTAGAGTTTATATTACAATGAAAAATACATAGTGAAAAGGGAAAACAAGAAAAAATAATTACTTTTAAAGTCATATAAAGTTACTGTAGGGAACTTGTATAACAATGAGGAGAGTCAAAGCTTCCTTGTGATTGCTTGTAGATATTCAGAATGATGACCATCCTTTCCTTGTCTCCATAAAACATTTTTTTTTATCTTTATCATACAAGCATCATACAAATACAGGACTAGAAGGGGCTTCAATAAATCCTATTGTCGAAGCCACTACATTTGGTGAGGGTCTTTCATAATTGAAGTATTATTGTAACTGTCAGCATCCCATGCAGGCATCCTCTGTGCTACATGGGGCTGCTTTCAGCTGCCAAGCTACTGCTCTGATACTAGTGAAACTGCTGGGTTCCCAGGCTGACGTCAGTACCCTGCTACTGCCCTCCTGAAATGTGTCTGTAACCTCTTCTTCATCCACAGCTCCCAGGAGGGAGAGAGAAAGAAAATTCACTTTGGTTTTAACATCTGGCACTGAATAGAGGAGAGAGTTATAAATAAATGGAAATAAAGAATGAGAGCATGTGACTGAAGCCATGACAGTCACTTTTTGGAATGGCAACAGATAAGCAGTGCTCTGAGTGACAAAATGTCAGTCTGAATATGTAGACACTATGATGATGTCAAAAGAGTCTCATTTGAATTGGGATTCAGGAGGATCCTCTATTTAAATCCTGTCTGAACTACTGACAGGCTGCATGACCTTTTACAATATACAGAGCTCCATGGGTCAAATTGGTCTTTGCTGCAACTAAATTGACTACAATGGAATTAATTATTCTGCGACTGAACTTGATTTCTCAGACATCAGTCAACACAGCTGGTTCCCTGAATAAATGAAGGAAAGCAATCATAGATGTCACTGGAAAACAGATGCATCTGAACTGAATCTTTTAGTTTTGGCAAAACTAGAGCAGAAATGCAAAACTGTTGCTAAAATGCATAAGTAATTACTGCTAGTGTGTTCTTGATAATGTAAACTCTCTGAAGGTGACAAAGGTGTGAAAGTGCCATTGTCTTTTCTAAAGGGAATGCAAATACCACGTATGTCATTCAAAACTTGGAAAATTATGGATGTTGCTTTAAATATTCTGGTATAGATTGCTTTTTGTTTCAAAAATTAATAATGACAAATGACTCAGGTATTTATGCTGGGTCATTTACATTGCAATGCTGCACACTAGTAAGTTTTTTCCATAGAAAATGCTTTTAGAGTCAGATAACTAATTAATTGTGTTATTTAATAAAAGGTAATTGTTATAAGAGTGTCGTGGGCAGGATGGAAGCTTCAGACAAAGTTTATTGGGGAGATTCCCCTGCCCTGTTGAGTCACAAGCTGCAAAAAAGGACCCTCTTGCTTTTTAAACTCCTTCTCAGAAAGGAGTCTAGGTGGAGCTGGATCCAGTCCTAGTCCCAGACTTCCAATGGTTTATGTCTAAGGTATTACATAGGTGTAATTGAGCCTTTATACAACTCTGTTCCACAGGATTAAAGATGGCAACCCAACTATATTTATATTAATAAAGTATATAATAATTTAACTTGTTTATGATGATGAAAAGACTAAAAGACTAAATCAGTTATTTACTATACAGTATAGGTAGCTATAACTAATAGTATAGTGCACTATGTATTGAAGCAATATTGAAACAATGATATTAAAGCTAGCAAAATAATTATGGAAATTTATGTTACTCATACAATGCCTGTGGGCAAATCTCTTGCTCAGCCTTGAGGATTAACCTTGAGGGGTGTGCCCACCCAACGGAGGAAGCTCCACACACACTCCAAGAAGGGGTATGTTAGAAAACCCTGCCATTAGAAAGTGGGACTGAGCTTTTATAATACAAGGTGATTGACTATTAGTCACATGGCTCCAGGCTCAACAGCTTTAGATACATTATCAGTACTATCACTTGTTGGCTCCTTTATCAGGAAATCTGACACATTCTCACAGGTGGCAGTTTCTGCTGGGAAATGTTCTTTCTCTGAATGTTAAATTTTGAGATTGATAAATCAGGCTGGTCTCAGTGTTCTTCACTCGACTGTGACTTGCATGCAGTGTGAACCTCATGAAGTTCAGTGAGGCCACGTGCAAGGTCCTGCACATGGGTCGGGGAAATCCCAAGCAAAGTACAGGCTGGGCAGGGATGGATCAAGAGCAGCCCGGGGGGAAGGATGTGGAGGTCTCCATAAATGTCAGGCACAACATGACCCAGCAATGCACTGGCTCCCAGCCCAGAAAGGCAAATGTATCCCAGGCTGCATCCAAGGCATCGTGGCCAGCAGGTCAAAGGTGAGACTGCACCTGGAGTACTGCATCCAGGCCCGGGGTCCCCAACACAAGAAGGATGTGGACCTGTTAAAGCAAGTCCAGAGAAGGTGAGCAGAAAGTTGGAGCCTCTCCAATGAAGACAGACACAGGGAGTTGGAGCTGTTCAGCCTGGAAAAGAGAAGACTTCAGGGCACCTTCCAGGACCTAGAGGGGGTCTACAGGAAAGCTGAAGAGAGATTTTTTTACTGGGGTGTATAGTGACAGGACAAGGGGGAATGGCTTCAAACTGAAAGACAATAGGTTTCAATTAGATATTTGGAAGAAATTCTTTACTTCAAGGGTGGTGAGGCACTGGAACAGTTTGCTCAAGGAAGTTGTGGATGCCCATCCCTGCAGTGTTCAAGGCCAGCTTGGATGGAGTTTTGAGCAGCCTGGATTAGTGGAAGGTGTACCTGCCTATGGAAGTGGGGTTGGAACTAGATGATCTTTAAGGTCCCTTCCAACCCAGGCCATTCTGTGATGCTGTGAAATAAATCAGATGAAGAACATGTTTACAAGCCTAGCTGAAAGGCTTCTGTGTCTATGTACGTGTGTCACTAACTGTGCTGGAATAGGGTAATTTCCTTCATAGTAGCTGGTATGGGCTAAATGTTGGATTTGTGCTGGAAACAGTGCTAATCCAGGGGTAGTTTTGATTTTGCTAAGCAGTGCTTACACAAAGTCAAGGCCTTTTCTGCTTCTCACTGTACCCCACCAGCAAATGGGCTGGGGGTACATAGCCAATTAGAAAGGGGACACAACCAGGGCAGTCAACCCCAACTGACCAAAGGGATATTCTGACCAAAGGGTACCATATGGCATCATGCTCAGTACAGGATGCTGGGGAAAGAGAAGGAAGGGGTGGTTTAACAAGTAGGAAAAAAAATACTTGGCATAATTTAAGAAAACACACTTTAACTTTCAGTCAGCCCTGAAGGGGTCAGGCAGTTGGACTACATGGCCATTGTCAGTCCCTTCCAACTGAAATAATCCATTCCATTCCATTCCATTCCATTCCATTCCATTCCATTCCATTCCATTCCATTCCATTCCATTCCATTCCATTCCATTCCATTCCATTCCATTCCATGTTCTGGTTGTGTCAGCCACCATTATATGCAGGTCCAGTCATCTGTTTAAAGGCAAGTACTTTGAATTAAATTGAAGGTCTCACTGTGCTGAACTTTGTTTTGGGACTTTAGAGTCTATGGCTATAAAGATCAGATAACAAATTTCAATTATGCATATAATTCCTGGTGCTTTACTGTAGACTGTGTAGATGTGTTGTCTTTATTCAAATATACATGACTGGGGGTAGAATTATAGAATGGTTTGGGTTGGAAGGGACCCTAAAGGTCATCTGGTTCCAACCCTCTTGCCATGAGTGGGCACACACTAGGTCAGGTTGCTCAGAGCCCCATCCAGCCTGGTCTTGAACAGATACAGGGATAGGGAGTACACAACCTCTCTGGGGTAGATTTTATGTAGACACAGAGAGTCTTCCATACTTGTCTGAGAAATGCATGAGGACATTATATGGTTGAGATAAAAATTGGAATGCCACATATTTTTTCATTTATTTATCCACAGGCTACTGAAAACTTTGGAAAATTTGGAACAGAATTTGGAACTATTTGGAACTATTTGGAAAATAGTGGAACAGAATAGTTTTAAGAGGCTTTGGGGTGTTTAGAATTTTTCAATGAATCCTTTATGGTCAAATTATATGCATAATTATACTAAAAATTACTCCTATTGCTTAACTTGTAATTCCAAAAGAAAATATTGAGAAGTAGATAATTTCACTACTAGAAAGCCAAGAATGGAAAATACAGGTTATCATAGTGGCAAAAAAAAAAAAAAAGGTGGAAAAGACAAAAGGAATAGCTGTGAAATTTGTGCAATGTGCAGCTGGAAGCAAGTTCTGAAGCTTTCTGGGTTTATTTTTTTATTGGGAAAAATGTTTCAGGATAAAATAAATACATTACATAATACAAAAGTAGATCTGCCAGCATTAATAGACCAGGAGGATGACTGAAAGGCACAGTCAGAAACACATGAGATTATGGCTAATGCTTGAATTAGTGCAAACCCTATGCATTACTATCAACGCAGTAACTGCAACCAGCTAGAGAGTAACTGCCCATCCCCTAATTCTGTTGGATCTACTTAGTAGTAATGACTTGGATTCCTATTCCAGACCTTATTTTGTTTGACATACTATAGCTCATCTGCTATGAAGACCATGTCATGTTTGAAAATGCCTCTTGGGTAGATCTCTTAAGCCTCTCATATTAACCCAGTTCTTATATGTTTAGTTAAATGCGATTTCCAAATTAAAAAAAAAAAAAGAAAAAGAAAAAATCTATTTCAGAGGCACACAGGTACTCTCATGCCTCTCAGTTAGCATATGAAGTTCCAAAGGCAAATGTGGATGCAAATGTATTTAAGGTATACTGGATCTCTATGTGATTGTGTCAATTTGTTTGTCTTCTGGACATTTCAAACCTATGGCTTATTTACAAATCAGCTTATTAACACACATGCAGTGAAATTCTCTTTGCAAACCTGGTGATTTTCTGAGCATACAAGGCTTGAGTTGTGCAGCTTTCGTGAGGGAAAAGCTCACAGTGCACATCAGTTACAGAGAAAACCTGTGCATGCACACTGTCTGAGTTCAGTAGATGTTTGGAAAGCTTTCTTGGAATTACTGCACTGCACTAGCTGCCAAACATCTGGAAGTCAGTAGAAAAATGTAGAAAAGTGGTAGAGAAGAAAATGACTACCAAAAGTAGCTGTCTCCCACCAAAAAAAAAAAAAAAAAAAAAAAGGTAGTCTGCCATTCTGGGTTATAACAGGATTTGGAAAGGCATCAAACTGGGACATAGAGCACAGTGGGTTTAAGAAGCTTCAGAAATTGTTTGCTTTCAGAGGACTGTAAAAAGGCTAGTGAATCTGAAATCAGTCTGAAATAAATGATATTTAGTGAAATGCGCAACTAAACTCAGTGCAATCAGATAACAAACTTGAAATTTAAGTTTGAATATCAACTCTAACCAGTCAGCTGCTTATGTGAGCAGAAATATCTGACCAATAATATTACACATTTCCAAACCTCTGACTACTTCTCAGGTTATAAAATCCCCAACTTTCTCTTTCCCAACCACTGACAATACTCCTAGCTTTTCCCTTGATAATTTTTACAGTGTGGTTGTTCATCACACTAAAATCAGCACAAAATCCAGTTGCTACATAGCCTTGAACATTGAATATATCCGTGCATAAAAAAATAAACTTCTTGTAATATAAAATAAATAAATCAAGGAATACTCATATGATTACTGTATTTATAGTCAATTAATGGCAAGCACTCAGTATTTAAAACTACATAAAGATGCTGCAAAATCTCCAGCCTATTGCATTAAAATGCTGTAGGCCCTTACAGAATGTAAGTTCAACTTCTTGTGCCCTTGAGAAAATTCATTTTAATCTATAGAACATCCTCTAATATATTAAGATATATGGATCTGATATTTAGATTAGGGATACTTAGATACATGTGATGAGCTCTGAGCCTGAAGTTAAGGATAAGGTTTGTTTTGCCTGAAGGTAGCTGCCTAGAAGTTGGGTGTTTGAGTCTGCTGAACTAGTAATTATTTCCTCTACAACCAGTGGGGGAGGGAAGTACCATGAGGAGATATCTTTCAGTAACTATCCTGAGAGGTGTCCAGAGTACAAAGGACAACCCAACACAGTTGAAGTGGCTGTTTCTCTCCACTGACTACTGAAAGAGCACAGAAGACTGGTTTTATACAGCTGGGAGGTGATGAATGATACAATTTTTGTACATGAGCACAAGGGAGGCCCTACAGAACAGAGAGATGAGTTGGGACCCAAATTTGGCCAGTCTGCAATAGTGTGATGAGCCCTGAGAGTCTACAACATGATGACAATCAATCAGGCTGGGAAATCAACTAGGAAGCTGGATAGAGCTGTAAAGTAGAATGCATGTATATGTTGTTTCCACAGTTGGAACGCAACAGGGAAGCCTGATAGCTAAATAGAACCTACCCTGGATCAATGACAATTTGGGGAAGTCTGTAATCACACTGTATTAATATCAGTATGAAACTACATGGTCTGTAGTTTGTGTTGGCTAACTTAAGCATTAGTAAGATTATAGGAATTAAAGAGTGAGAAAACACGGTTTAAGAGAAGAAATGAAAGAGAAAACTCAGTTATCTGGATATTACAATAGCATGTAACTGTACATTTACTGTATTATAAACTGTGATGAGTAGCATTAGCAGCAATTTTGGGTAATGGAAAATCTACTTTCCTTCCTCAGATTGTTGAAAAATGCTCACAGCATTGCTACCTGAACAATGCTGAACAGAGGAGGAATGAATCAGAGAATCAAAGAATAGTGGCTGTCTTGACTGCCTGAACAGGGGCCAAATTCTAATCTTCTCAGTAACTGCATTAATTTCAGTTTTCAATGTGTTAGTTTCAATTGAATTATACCAGAGACTCAGGTGACTTCTTAATTATTTTCCGGAGGAAATATTCACTGAAGTGACCCTTTCTTAAAATGAGAAAGAGGTTGAAATAAATGCTGAAGTTTTGGAAACTCATCTACCATCGAATCAGAATAATGCTCTAAAACAATGAACCTGTATGTGGTTAAAGTCACAGGGAAGGATGGAAATGACACTTGTCTACAATGCCAACAAAAAGCAATTAAAAAAGGACTGATCCCTATTCTGCAGTGTGTTGGGAAGGATGAAAGTATGACAAGAAAGTCTCAGGGATATGTATGCTTAGCAGAAAGATTTTCAAATGTACATTCTGAAGAAAGAATAGAGATGGAAGCAAGGTTTGATATAGAATAAAGGAATTGCTGAGCCAGTCTTAATGGATAACCAAGGAGGCAAAGGGTATGTTAGTTAGAAGGGGTTTTTATGACTTAGAACAAAGGATAAACCCACCTCAAACAAGAAGATGTTTTTACCAAGCAGAAAGATAGCACAGGCAAATAAGTCAGCAAATGTAGTAAGTAGAAAAAAGGTCTCAGAATTTTCCACTGCAAGGAAACTGAAAAACAACTTCTAGCTTAAACTGTAATGTACTAACTTTTAGTGATTGGAGAATACTAACATGAATATGGTAATTATAGTAGTTGTGATAGGCTACAGATAAAAGTTAAGGTATAGATTGGTTCTACTGTGCTAAGATGCTCAGCAAAGAAAAGTATATAATGTATTGTAACCAAAACCAAAGGGTCTCCAGGCCTGCCTGCAGCTGGAGCTGACAGCTGTAGGCACAGGCTCTGTTGCCCACGACCCTGGACTGCTGTAACATCTCGGACTGAATAAACTGCATTTTGAAGAGCCACCTGGAGTCCCACATCTCTCATTCAGGCTCTTACAGCAGTGAGTCTGCTAAAGGGTAGGGAGAAACCTATCTGTTTAGCTGAATCAGATGAATTTACCCACAGGAATTTCCTGTTGAGTTACTCCATCAGGCAGAATCATTTGTTTGGCATATTATTCTTGAAAATTTGTTGTTATGAGCTATCCAAACTCCTTCCATTTATCTTTCTGATAAAAGCCCTCAGCTGTCAGGTACTTACTGACTTACTTATTTCACGGCATAAATACTTATGAGAAAAAAGAGAACTGTATGCAGACAGAATACTGTCATATTCCCTGAAGAAAGCTTTTAATCAACAGCTTCAAAAGAGTGCTCTGTTAATGAGCAACTGAAATGTTATAAATTCAGCCAACAGCCTCTATGTTTAATTTAGACAGTCTTCCTCGCAGCTTGAGAGTACAAAAGACCAGTGTCAGTGGCCTGTAGGCCTTTGCAGTTGCTGCCCAGTGGTTAACCATGGGAAAGAAAAGCTATTGCAATTTAATTGGCTGAAGGGTAACTTCTAGATAATACTGATAAAAATAATCAGCTAGATTCCAGTGAACAGCTGGCACGAAAATCAGACAACATAATGTCTGTAAAGTTTGGTTTGTAGTCTCAAAACAGCTTTATTCCCAAAAAGCCCTCCAACCCACTTCTCTACAAAATAATGTATTGTTTCTTGAGCCCATGTTTTTAGACTCGTTTGAATTCTGCTTGCTTGGCTGAGCTCAAGCCAATTCCTGGCAGCTGGATTTCAGCATATTCATTAAAGGCAATACTGTATCATTGCTTTAAAAAGATAGTAGATTGTAAATAAACAGTGAACACGATGACTCTACAAAAACCTAACACAGCATTAAGCAGTAGTGTAGCTGAAGGCAATTTCAACTGTTAATTTTTACTTGTGCTGGTTTCAGCAACTCTGAAGGTCTTTTTCCCGAGCAGTGCTGTTCTAATGCTTAGTTCCTGTATCCTCCTGTTCTGGGGTTGGATCAGCCTGTAACTGAGTATAGTTCTTCCCAACTACTTCTGCAGTAACCTGATCATGATAGTGTGTCTTGCCGATATGAACTTTTTCTTTATTTCAGAAGAAATACTTTATATATTCAATTGAAAGAAAAACCTTTCAAGATCATGCTTTCTTTGCCCATATCAAGATTGTCATCCTAGTTCAGAGTAATAGAATCGTTGGTTTCAGTGTTGTGTTCAGCCCCTGTGCTGACCTGTGGTTATACACACATCAGGTATGCATAAACAGATTTATCATTTATATCACTGGTACCACATGGAATTATTTTATAAAGTAGAAATATTACTCTAGAAGCAACAAGCTAGATCTATGGTTGCTGGCACCAGCACCAGCTGAATCTTTTTTCATATGGGGTAGTGTAGAGTCCCATGTGTGAGCTGATACTGCAGCACCTCCTCATCTGGTGGTTCCTGGAATGGCCTTTTCTTTGAGATGCCTGTGTCATTGGGTAGATATTGTACAGTAATGAACGTGGAAATATTATTTCCTCAGAAAACCAGCTGGAATTGTATAATTCAGACTGTGCATTACTACTGGTTTCAGTGGAGTTCTTGACAAGTTTTAAGCTTAAAAACCGAAAGTGCCATTTGATCCCTTTCCAGGCTCCTCTTTAGGAGGGATGCTAATCTAAAACAGCTACTTAGTGTGAAATACAAAGCTCCTGTACTTAGGGTGAAATCTGGAATCTGGATTTGAAGGAACCAGATTTTCATCCTGAGACTCTCACCTATATAATCCACACATTCCACAAGGCTCTGTGACATCTTGTAATTAGCAGGCAATTATTAATCTATCATGTTGATCACAAGGACATAATTTTAATAGAACTTCCTTCATTTAGGCTTAGCCTTTCTATTCCATTGGTGCTTGAGACTGGACACATATAAACTATGAAGAAAGGTCTAACTTACTCCATCTGGAAGCTGCAGATAATACTGTTTACCTAAACCAAAGGGATATTGTGAGCATTCCTTGTTATAATAGCCCATTTCTAAATAATCTCCTTGAAAAAAAATTGTTAAAACCATTTAAAAAGTAGTGTTTTATAAAAGTTCAGTGGTGAATATGTACATTGGTGCTGCATCCAGCTGGCAGCCAGTGACCAGTGGTGTCCCTCAGGGGTCTGTACTGGGGCCAGTTCTGTTTATTATTTTTATTGATTTTTATTTTTATGGACGAGGGAATCGAGTCTTTCATTTGTAAATTTGCAGATGACACTAAGCTGGGAGCGTGTGTCGATCTGTTGGAAGGTAGGAGGGCTCTGCAGAGAGACCTGGAATGGTTGGATAGATGGGCAGAGTCCAACAAGATGAAATTTAATNGCTGGTGAGGAGCTGGGAGCACAAGCCCTGTGAGGAACAACTGAGGGAGCTGGGGTTGTTTAGCCTGGAGAAAAGGAGACTCAGAGGTGACTTTATCACTGTCTACAACTTCCTGAAAGGTGGTTGTGGTCAGGTGGGGGTTGGTCTCTTTCACCAGCAGCAACTGACAGAACCGGAGGACACAGTCTTAAGCTGCATCAAGGGAAATATAGACTGGATATTAGGAAGAAGTTTTTTACAGAAAGGGTGATAAAATAGTGGAATAGTCTGCCCGGGCAGGTAGTGGATTCACTGTCTCTGGATGTGTTTAAAAGGAGACTGGATGTGGCACTCGGTGCCATGATCTAGTTGAGGTGTTAGGGTATGAGTTGGACTCAATGATCTTGAAGGTCTCTTCCAACCTAGACATTCTGTGAATTTGTGAATATTCAGCCTCTACTGCTAGAACACCAGTATTTGTTTTATTTTATTGCATTTTTAGCTGGTTAGTAAGATTTCCTAATTAAAACTGCATCTCTCTTAATAACCTTCGCTGGATGCTAAATTTTATATTACATTTACATATGAGACACTCCTATTTTGTTAAGTAGGAGACGTTATGGGGATAATCAGTTTATCTTAAGCTGTAATTCTATGTCTAGCAAGGATTCAAATTTCTAGGATGGCTAATGGTTTAGTGAAGTCTGGTAAAACATCTTTGGGATAAATCCCAGCATAATGAGATCAGTTAGATCTAGCTGTAAAATGGAACAGAAGCTTCATTTTAATTTTCAGTTGCACAGTTTGGTGCTTTGCTTTTTTTCTTTTACAACCTGACAGAGCTCTATCTGAAATTTAAAAAAATGCTGGAACTGGATGGGTCTTTTAAATATGCATAAACTAAATGGAAGAAACGAAACTTAAAAAAAAGAAGTAGCAAGTTTCATGTCAGGTTAGATTTTCTATTCCATGGAAACTAATTTGACTCCAATGTAAATTCTCTGCTGAAAGGATATGCTTGCTTTGCAGCTACAAGATCCTTCTCACACAGGCTATGTGGGCACTAAAATAGTACAGGCAGCAAAGTAATAGTAACAATTTCAATAAGAGATCTACAGTTCCATGGTCAAGGCATCATTGTCAAATCAGGAAGCATCTGGTTTCTTGGCATTTAGGTTTCTATTTTTAAGCTATGTGTTAACAACAGTATCACTTTCAGTTTTAATTGTATGTTTTATATCACGCTTTGGGGTTTTACTATTTTAATGCAATTACAGTCCTTGTGACAGAAACTGGAGAAGCCCAGCTGCAGGACATAAGCACAAAGCTTATGAACTGGCAGTGCAAACGTTTTAGGGCAGTCGGTGCACTTTCATTCTGCCGAGGGAGGAAGAACTTGCCTACATACACAAAATACCCCCCAAAAGCTATACATTTAAAATACAGTGGATTTTTCTGAAATTGGTCCATGTTTTGGAGTCTGAAAAGCTAAATCACAGAGCCTTCTCACACTTCAGCATCTGAGCCAGCTCAGGAACGACCAACAATCCCCAGTGTCCTTTAAGAGTCACAGTAGTTTTTTGTCACCTAAAATCTGCATGTGACTGGTAACATTTTAGGGGGAAGGGAGCAACACTTCGAACAGCTCTCATGAATCATCTCTGAGTAACAGGACCTTGGCAGTTGCAAGAGACAGTTCATCCGGATCAGAAGCATCCTCAGTCTCACCCTTTTCAACCTCTTCCTTCTGATCATGTGCCCAGCTTTCTTCCTCTTCTTAGAGCAGGGCAAGGTGGGGAAGGTTTGTAGTATCTGTACAGAGGCAGAGGGTATCAGAAGGACTGTGCTACCGTCTGAGGCAGACAGGAGTTCTGGGTTAGGAAAACGGTACCTAGAAACAGTGCTTCCCCCAGCATAAGTAGTACAGATTTCTTTTTTAAAGGAGTATTTTGTTTGTTTGCACTATGTCACTTAACACACTGCGGGACAAGAAAGAGAATTTCAGCCCAGTTTTCCTTCATTTTTGAGATACTGCTTGATTAGCCAAATGAAAAGTTCCGAAAAAATGTAAACATTTTAACCACGAAGTCGAAACCGAGCCCTGCTTCTTGCATGTCTGTACGTACTTATGTACAGCCGTGCATTCCAAGCGTGCTCAGGAACAGTCTTCGGCACTGAAATGAAGTTGCTTCCACTGGTACACTTCCAGTACTTTACCCAGCCCAAATCTGGCTGTTGTCAGCTAGCATCCGCACAAGCCCTTGCCAGCCCCTGGCAGCTGGGAGGGACCATTCCCCGCAGTTTGGAGTCCTGTGTCTGGAGCTGAGGCAGTTCACCAGCGCCGGCCCAGGCTCGGCGCAGCGCTGGATTTACTCCTCCCGATGAAGCCTTCCTATCCATAACAAGCGGCATTCCTATCCATAGCAGCTCCGTTGCACACCGTTCTCAGAAGTCTCGAGGTTATTCCAGCCTCGGGATTTCCCCAGCCAGAGCGGGTGTGTCCCGCAGGGAGCGCAGCGCCCTCAGCCAGCCCTGCGGAAAGGGCCCGGAGCAGCTGAAGGAGGGGCAGCGCGCAGAGATGTGCCCACGGCAGCTCAGGGAGCAGCCGGAGGGCAGCGTTTTGTGCTTACGGAGCCCGGCCATAATGGGATATCGGCAGGAAAATGCCCTTCCTGAGCTGCGCTGCTCTGGGGCACGGAGGGAAGCGGGACCATTAAAACCAGGCCCCAAGCCTGCCACAGCTCACAGAGCGTTTGGACAACGCTCTCCGATACACGGTGGGATCGCTGGGCTTGTCCCGTGCAGTGGGACTCGAGGATCCTAGCTGGCCCCCTCCACCCCGGGACATTGCCGGAGTCTCACCTGCCCCTAGGGCGCGGCAATGGCGTTTCCGCTGCCCCACTGCGCCCCCCGGCGGGGGTGGGTGGAACTGCCCGGCGCCTGCGCGCCCGCG
>VZTR01030825.1:0-11764 GCA_013400775.1 Chaetops frenatus
AAACTTCATCCTATTGGACTCTGTCCATCTATCCACTTCTATAAGTGCTCAAGGTGTCTCTGCAGAACAGAGACATAGCTTTTTTTTGACAAGAGCCATAGCTTTTCTCTCATCCACCAAAGTAGTCACTCCACCATAGAAGGCCACTAGGTTGGTCAGGCAGAACTTGCTCTTGGTGAAACCTTGCAGGTCTTGAATCACCTCTTTCTTTTCCACATGCTTTAGCATAGCTTCCAGGAGGATCTGCTCCATGATCTTCCCAGGCACAGAAGTGAGGTTGACAGGTCATAGTCGTCTGACTGCCTTGACTTTTCAAATTGCATGGAGAGTTGCTTTGCAACTATATCAGCCAACTCCCTCAGGACTATGGGATTCATCTCATCAGGTCAAAGAGATTTATATATATTCAGCTTCCTCAGGTGCTCACAAAGCTGATCTTCTCTCACACTAGGAGGGACTTTTCTCCTCGGGTCTCTGCCTTGTGGTCCTTCCACTTGAGAGGTGTAGGAAGAGAGTTTACCAGTGAAGACTAAGGCAAAACACTTGTTGATTACTCTGCCTTCTCATGCATTATTACCAGCTTGCCAGCCTTGTTTATTATGGAAGGCAGGCTCTCCTGGGCCTTCCTTTTCTGGCTGACATACCTCTAGAAGCCCTTAGTATTCTCTGTATTCCTTGCCAAGTTCAGCTCCTTCTGGGCCTTGGCAGTCCTGTCCTCATCCCCACACAACTGGACAGAGTCCCTGTAGTCTTCCCAGCATACCTGCTCCCACCTCCACTGCCTGTACATTTCCTTGTTGTGCTTTAGTATGACCAGCAGGTCTCCACTCAGTCATTCTGGTCTCTTGCTTTCCTTTCCCAATTTATTACATCTTGGGATTGCTACTGTTTGTGCTCCATGGAAAGCATCCATAAAAGTTTTTTCTCCCTTGTCCCTGGGGGCAGTTTCCCTATTAGTCCTATTGACTAACTTCTTAAAGAGCTGGAAGTCTGTTTTCCTAAACTTCAGGGTCATGACTTTATTCTTTGAATGACCTATATCGTTCAGGACTGTGAACTCCACAAGTGCATGATCTTTGCAGCTCAGTCAGTTTAAAATTCTTACAGAAAGTGTTTTTTTCAGAGTATTCTAAAAGAAAAAATGAAAAAGGAAATATTTTAACATGATTGATACAGTCTTCTGTACAAAGGACTTACCTTTTAACTGCTACAGTTAACTGTTTACACAATACTGAGGCTACTTTTTATAGACCCGTGTTAGATGACAGAAATCTGTTGTGTAAAACAAGAGAATATAAGTTTAAGTGGATCTTGGACAACTGCATATATTTTGCAGAGTTGCTAAATCTTGTCTCTGATCCTGCAAGATGAATACAGCAGAAACTGATCAGTAGTCTTCACCACAGGAAACCCAACTTGATATTCCTGGCTTTGGCTCGTTTGGAATTTTTAAATTCGATATGATTTGTGTATTCTGAGAAAAATCTGTTGCAAATCTGTACTTCTCTTCAGGTAGACAATTTAGTCTGACTTGGGTAATGATCAAATACTTGCTTTCTTATTTATAAATGGATCATCTACTTTGCAAATAGATCACACCTTGGCAAGTTAAGAATTGAGACTCTTTTGTACATTGTGCCCATAGCAAACATAATCTGTCTACTTGGCTTTTTAATAAAGGTTTATGTTGTAGTCTTCATAAATAATAATAAATAAATATTGCATACTCCTGAAGATGGGAATGTTTTTTGTAATGCTCTTTTTACTTATTTGTTTGACCTGTATATCCTTATGCATGCATGAAGCATAGTAAACAGCATGTAGATTTATAGATTTTGTGAGCAGAGAGAGTTTGTGCCAGAAGCTACCGACTGTAGCACACTTCTGTTTCATTACCATTGTAAAGGATAGCTACAGACATTTTAATAACTTATGACTCAGACTGTCTAGAAACAACGACACCATGCATGTTGGTCTGTGGTTTTCTCATTGCCTTATCAATTTTCTTTACTTAGTATGCTTTTATTGGGGTTTTGCCTCCAATTTTTTAAATTAGTTTAGCCACTATTAGTTTTTCTTGTTTTATCTCTTCAATGTCTCACATCCTATTTGGCAATGTCAGCAGGCATTTTCCAAAGATTAGCCCAAGAGGGATCAAGAAACTGATGCTAAGAATAGTAAGATGAATCATATCCTTATATGGATGGAGGATCTGATAAAACTTCAGAAAAGCTTAAAAGATAAAGGAACTTGAAAAGGCTGTAAGTTAAGCCTTTTGCATTAAGGTGGATTAATTGTTCCTTATTTGTCATTCTTCCAATGACCTGATATCCTTTTGCATTCTTCAGATGAAAGAATAATCTGCCAAACAGCCAATCAAAGTACAAAGCTCACTGTCACCTTTTGCAAACTGAGTAGCTTCTATATGTTTTTGCATATTTTTTTTCTGCCTTTTTCATCATAGCCGAAGTGAATCCTCAAAAATGCCTATTTAAATGGGAATATGGTTGTCCTTGCCATATGTTTATATGACTCTTGAGTATTGGAGCTTAAAGGACCTATGAGAGATCCTATTTTATTATTGCACAAATTAAATATAAAACTAACACTGGCATCTAGACTTGCATTTTAGCCCTGCTCTTCCACAAGCTCACAAAGCAAGAATCATTTTTGTAAGACATCAGAACATTTTCAAAGTCAGAAAACATAAGTGAGTTTGATGTACTAAGGCTCATCATGAGGAATGCTTTCTATCTGAATACCTTTGTTCTCATGATTTTGTATCTGAAAATGTACCTCCAAACCTATTCTGTGATAACTGAACTAGTGAAGAGATAGGAATTTATTATGGAAATGAGTGATAATATTTCCAGAGATAATATTGGCATTACTGTAGAATGATATTAAATTAGTTAGACATTTATTGAGCTAGTAATACATTTCAGCCATATATATGATATACATATTTCTTATACATTATTAAATATATTTTCAGTATATTATCATTGCATTGTTATTATTTATACACATATATATGCAATATATAGATATATATTAAAAATATATATATACATGCAGGAATGTGTAAGGATGCAAAAGGTGCATAAAACCGGACTGAAATAACTACTGGATTTCACTGTGGATTATTTGTGATTTAATATGACCCCTCTATGGCTTCTAGTAAATTTGCTGCTTAAGAAAATACAGGCATTATTTCCAGTCCCACTGAGGGATATTAAAGGATATCCAAGCTTACCATAGAGAATCTTAACTGTTTTCTACATGAAATACAAGAAAATGGGGTAGTCTCTGTTACAGTAGTTGTAGTCTCTCAATATCTTTGAGACATGTGGCAGTATGGGTCATTTAACTATTTTCCTGTAAAAAAATGGAAACTCCTGTAAACCAAATGGAGGGGAACAAACATTTCACGAGCAGGTACTTTGAGCATTAATGTCTCCAACGACACTGGAAACTGCTAGACATGACTGTAATGTTAGTAATCTCCCCCACATTTGAATTTCTTCATGGAATTACTGATGATGTGTACTTCACACAGATTTAAAGGGAATGTATCTTTCATATTGCTCTGCCATATAATGAATTTGTTGAGCATTTGAAAGAAAGAAAGAAATACGGCCTTGCAAAAGTGAAAGAAATGTCTATACTCTTACAACCCAAAATGTATTCAATGCCCTCCCATTAGGGTGTAATATTTCCTGGTGAAAAAAAGGTGACTTGAAGACTCTAAAGCACCGAGATTTTAGGCATACCACTAACCAAATTAAATTTATGATTGAGGGTATTAATTTTCTATCTTTTTTTCTTCTGTTTTATTCCTGGTTCTTTTACTTTCTTTATATTCCTTTTAATTTGTAAGGATATATATGATTTTCACTTGCACTGTCTACAACTGTTATAAACAAAAAGAAACATTGTTTTTTGCAAATGTAAAATGATTTTGCAGTCTTAGGCACAGTAGGATTCTTTCCAGTTCTCTTTTCCCTGTACTACTTTTTTCCTTTAAAGTGTACATTATTAGTTTATCTTAAAAACCTGTGTGATAATGTGCAGTCAGAGCAGAGAAATAAAAGAGGAAGGATGTTATCTGAAAATTGCCTTTATTTGTAACCATTAGGAAGAGTACATTTCCCGTTGCAATTTGTATTTCCAGATTATATCCTTTGTGCTGTAAAAACTAGGGATGGAAAAAGCGTGTTTAGAGTCATCTAGTCCATTTCTCTGCCACTGCAATTATTCTCTGTTGTAAAATTGGACTGGCTCAACTGATGCAAGTTGGCCAGAATAATAGATGTCTTGTTACTTCTCATTGAGAGACAATTCCCTTAGTTTAACAGTCCTCACTGTTGGAAAGCACTGTCTTGGTTCTGAATTTTCTTTCTTCATAGTTTTATCCTATTTACTCCCTAATGTGTTTGCAAACCCGGAGAAAGTTGAACATCCTTCTTGCTTGAAATTCCTCAGTGGGCATTTTCAGACTTCTCTGATTACCTCTCATAAAAGCTGTTTGCGTAAACCACACACTTTTGATAATTTTATTTCAATATCTTTCTTGGATATAACAATCTGTTTGAGAAATTGGTTACATTTAATGATGGCTCTAGCTATAATAAGACCAAGATACTCTTTTCCCACAATGCAGAAACAGATAAGGTGATCCAAACACACAGTGATAAGTGTCCATATGTGAATTGACATTTCTGCATTTCCAGGAGCAAGAAAAAGTCAGTCATCTTAACTATTTTCTATATCAATATCTAAAACTCTCTTTGCATTTGATGCTTTTTGGTTTCTTCTGCTGAAATTTTCCTTGAATAGGTTAGAGAGCATATTAAATTCCTATTTGTTCTGGTCTTCAAATTTCTGAACACATTTTATTTTCTGTTTCAAATCCTTTTTTCTCTTTGTGCAGTTTCTCTGTCCTTACTGTAACATTTCCCAGTTTATCTGACAGTTTCATTAATGTGTTTTCTATTCCCCCTTGCAGAATGTAAATGAATATGTCAAAACTAAATTTAACATGAATACTCGAAACAAACTCCATTTCAGCTTCTCATAACTGAGTGAATTACCATTTATCATTAGCCCCTGTCAAGAGACTTTCAAGTCACTTCTCAGTTCAGTTCCACAAGCTGATTTTAAGCTAATTTTGAAATATGCCTGCAAAACAAAGACAATTTATGCTTGTATTGTGACACTAGTGATGGTGTGAGCAGACAAATAATTATTAATAAAATGAAATGCATCTATGTATTCACTGACTAGTCACCTGTTGATACTGAGGATGCCCCTTGTCTCTCCCTTTCAGACCATAATGCTGTATGGTCTTTCATTGCAGTAATTTGTTATAGACTGTTCAAAGTATCACGTGGAAAATTAGAGTTCACTAAGTAGATGTTCTGTGGGTCCTCTCAAACTCCCTATTGTATAGTTATATGAAACATCTGAGAAAGTAACTTAGCATTTCAGGTATTGCTCCATATGCCTTTGGGTTAGCATAGAGTGACATATTTTGATGTCAATATTGTCATTGACTTTATGGAAATCATGCAATTACATGTGGAAATAAGTCACTCAAGGTAAGAAAGCAAAGGTGGTGCTCCAGGCAAATGAAGTAAATAACATATTTTTAACTCATCTCTACATGTCATTTTCTGGTAAAAGGAATCATAGAGACAGCTCTCTAAACATTTAAGTGAATGTGCTGATTCAGAAATTCCATAAAACTGATAACTTAAAGATCTTCATACCAATAACATCACTTTCATAGACAAACAAATTTAGCTCGATATTCTTTTGTATTCACGGCTTATATAACTATAAAATCGATTGTAATTGATTTTTAAAATGAAATCAATGGCCCAGAGGCAATTATATCAATGCAGGTGGTATAAAAGCCACATATTTTATATATGCAATCTGTTTCTAAACAGCTCCAGAGATGCACAATATCGTGTGCATTACTCAGTGCTCCTGAGCTGAATCATCAAGTGAAATGCAGGGGCTTTGAAGAGGTCTTTTTTTAAAACCAATATTCTTCCTAAGAAAAGCAAATTTAGAGCTTAATTGAGAATGCATGCCTCCTCTTCTGCTTACCTAAATGGTTTTCTGGCCTGAAATGATAAATGTTTCTGAGTCAGCATCTCTGTAAAAAGTTGGTGTATGGGGACAAAAGAGTAGGCTGCTTTACAAGAGAAGACAGCTTGCCAGCAAGGCAGGCAGAGGCAGTGAGCTTTTAGTACAGAGGAACAATCCTGCAGTATTGAACAAGAATTGCAGAGCAAGTCCCATGACAGTCATCAGGGTCATCCCCAGCCCACAGGGCTGCCTATGGCTTGCTCTCACACAGCAACACTCTCAGAGGGATCCTGGTTCCATGCTTGCACCACCTCAGAGCTGGCCTGTGCCAAAGACACAGGTCTCTGAGGCAAAGGGGTGTCAGACGAGGCGTCAAACTGCTAAATTGCCTTTTTCTTTTCTAGGTTTTTTTTGTTTTGTTTTGTTGTTTTTAAAAAACTGCTGTGATTTGTGTGTGCAGAAGCCTCCTATAATTAAAAAAAAAAAAAGTCCTGATATGTCAACATCACAAAGAGGCATTACTGATTGCGGAGCTGATCTTCTCCCTGACACATAATTTTAATGGAAAACGACCTTGTAAGTGGTGCTTGAATGACAGGTCAGAAGAATCTATCCTTCTGTTTATTCACTGAGGAGGGACAATATTACAGAGTGTCTTTAAACAAAAGAGACCATTGTATCAGCCCCAGAATTAATGCACTGTCTTTTGGGCTCAGTGCAATCCAGAGCTGTACCAGTACAACACATTACTGCCCCACTGGGAGGGAGAAAAGAAGGTTTTGTTCCTGTAGAAGTTGGGGAAATTTTTAACATCTTGCCAAAAACCTCTGGCTAAAACGAAAAGGTCCCTGAGGCACACATACTGAGTTTGTTATCTTACTACCTATTCCAAAAGAGAAAGTCCCATTGCCAGTGATCTCTCTCCATCCAGAAACAAATATGTCCCACTTCTGTTTTCTCTGTATGACTATAAAAAGAGAAATCAAGCACATGCTTATAAACAATATGTTAAAACCCACTTTTATCATTAATTGCCCTGGTAAATGTAGTTAACCAGAAGCAATGAGCACCATGCTTGGAAGCAGTGGCAAAAATTATCATGGGAGGACAGGTCAGGAACACAGATAATTTTCAGTCTTATAATCTGTCACACAATACACATCACACAACAACTTAGACATTCAAACTTTGAATATGGGATAAGGGTTAAATCCTAGAATTTTTAAGTATTGCTGTGTTAAGACAATAATTATGATATCAATAGTGTATTTGAAAGCATGGCACATTGCTTTCTGAGGGACAAATTCATGCTCCCTGCTTCTGGTACCTCCCCATAGTACACTCAAGAAGGTTCAAACGTGGCAGAGAAGTATCTGTAGAAAAAGAGAAAGGTTTCATAATTTGAATGATGGTTTGATAGAAATTATGCAGGAGGGGTTTGCAGCTCTGTTCATGAGTGTGAGAGAGAATCAGACTGATGAACTTTGAGAAAAATATAAAAGATGTGAAAGAAAAAAGAGTACAATGATCAAGTGCTGCACAGGTGTCAATTTACAGAAAAGTCCTCAAGTTTTAGGGATATTTCTGAATTTTCAGCTGCTCTCACTCATACAGAGAGGAATCCTGCTTGGAATGAGCAAGAGAAATGACCAGAGATGACTGGGTATCACTGAAGAGTTTTGCAAAGCATTTTCTTCTAAGTCACAGCAAAGTACTTCTGCACCAGTCTGAAAAATCTGTGAAGGGCTTTTAAAATCAAAGCACACACTCAACTCTGTAGAAAGGAAAAATAAAAATTTCAGACAAGAGACACTTAACTGTCCTTTAAATTGTATGAACTTCTTTTCCAGAGTCTGGAAACATCATAACCAAATGAGAATAAAATTTGAAGTGCATTACTTCATCCTTGTTATACTCAGCTATGGAAACACAGTATGCTTAATGAACCCAGGAAATCCTGTAATGGGTGTATGCAAAAATGTATTATTATAGTTATATTTTTCTTCAGTATACAAGGAAGAGTGGAAAATGGGAAATATTAAAGCACAGATAGCTGTAAAATGCAAGTGTGGTGGGACAGAGCAATGAAAAATCTTGCAGTAAAATGCTAAAGAGGTAAAAAGTGCAGTGGACCAAGAGAGCAGAGAATAAGAAAACCAAAGCAGTCATGGGACTGCAGCTCCTCTAACATAAATTCTTGTATCACTGTGTGCTCAATTTTTTAAATTTATTAAAGTTTTCAATGTACAATTCTATCACAGAGACAAACTTTCCCGGCTGAGTTTTACTCCATGCTGTATGTTCTAGGGTTGTAGAAGTATGCACATACTTGAAAGCTAATGTTTTTTGTGTTGATCTATCAGCTTTGTGGGGCGGCAGATTGTGCTAGTTTTCTTTTTTTTTTATTCTCTTCTGTAAGGCAGAGATTTATTAAAAAATTGGAAGAGATAACCCATTGTTATCCTTCTTTTTGAGTCTTTTAGTAAATCTTTTTTGCTTAATGATATCCAATTGCTGAAATTGTATGTATATGTGTATATCATGTCAAATGGGATCATAGGATAACTCAAGTCAGAAGAGACCTCACCTCCTTATTATCTTCACAAGCAAATTTTTGTAATGCTGATTCAAGCAGGATCAAGAACATAGGAGTTGAAGGTCTTAAACTCAGATTATTTTATGCAACACTGATGCATATTATGTGAAGTGGTTAATTTATCATGATGTATTAATTTTTTTTTGAGATTTTAGAATAACTTGATCTTTTTTGTTTTTTCCTTACTGATGGGCAGATTTTTAGAGCCATATCTCCTCACATTCTTTGCTTATTACAATACAGCTCCCAAAGTGACATTCTGAAGTTTCATGACTTTTCAGAATCTTTATTTATATGGTGAACCTGGAAGCCCTTTAAGGAGTATAATAAATTAATTCAATTGTAGTTGGACTGTTACATTCATTGAAAACAGTAGAAGTCTCACTTCAACTCAAACAAGGTAGGTAAAAATTCATTCCTAATTACTGTGCTCATTTTAATCTTTAATTGCATATTCATTAATGAAGCGTTTCAGTGATATGTAACGATAGCTTAAAACACAGACTATTAACTACCTTAACAGTGCATTACATTTTGCTTATTATGAAAATGATTGCAGAGGTCAGAAGTGGTTGCCTATTTCAAAGTACATAGGAAGTACGGTGTTCAACTGTGCACAAAATTGGAACAGTTCTGAACTGTGGTTTCTAACAATTCACTCTGAGTTGTTCAGAGACAGAGTAAAGAAAAGAAACTAATTTAGTATTTGCTAGTATGGTGGCCTTTCATAAGACTGAGGTAACTTAAAATCAGTAACCATGCTTTATCTTCCTAAATGATTATAATGATGCCTCTTTGCACAGGTTGGCTGTGTCCTGTTTATCTCTGGCAACAAATTGGGTCTTTCTGTATTCATTAGGTGAAGACAAAAGTAAGATTAAGACCTAAATCTCTCTTTATAACTCTGTGCATGTAATTATCTGTTTGTTTGCTTAGTGAAAATAGTGACCTCATTTGAAATCAGATTCCTAACAGCAACAGACATATAATGTATTTGCTTAATAAATTATGTTTTTCACTAGAATTATTCTTGCATCTGAAATTTTTAATAGGCCTACTTAGTTTAATGACTTGAGATAATTTTTGTAATATATACACTTGATCATTCTATAGTTCTTCTTCAAAACCTATGAAGACATGAAGCCACTGGGTTTAGACTAAATCTCCAGGAATTAATTGAGCTAATGGCCTGGATAGGTTTTGCCATAAGAATCCTACAGACATCAACCAGATACTCATAATATACTGTCCTACAAACCAGATTATGCCTTCAGGATTGAATCTAAACATGAAATTTGGCCTGAGTCCTTACCAGTTGCAACAAAACTCACAAGTTTCCAGTACTTAAAAGAAACAAAAAAGGCCTTGACTCTTGAGAATGTCTAGAAAATAAAATAAAACTTTTTCAGTATTCTTTTTTGTTTTTCAGTATTTTTCTCAGAGAAATCTCATTTGTGTTGTTGTGCAACACCAAACAAAAGGAAGGATATATGAAAATGACTTTGCCCTCTGCTATCTGACAGCAGTCAGCTTGCATGTGAATCTTACCCACGTCTCCAATTCTTCCCCTGCAGCGTCCATGGGCTACAGGTTTCAGGAAACCTCTCTTAGTTCCTTCTCAGGAAAATCTCTCTCTGTTATTTCAGAAGCTTTACTGAAACCTCTCAGAACTTCACCAGCCTCATTTCTGCTGGTGGCTCCCTTCTTGCTAGAGCTCTCCAAACTTGAGTTCGAGGAGCTCAGCTCCATCAACCTTGAGGACACATGCAAATCTCCTGTCCTTCTGGAGAACTCCAGCTGTCATGGAGCACCTCAGCCATGACAAGACAACACAGCAGCTTTCTTTTATCTTTGTCATTAAAATTCCTTTAGTGAGCTAGAGCAGACAGCAAAGAATGAATCACAGGCTAAGCCCTTCTGAGCTGGTTCTGAGAGAGTTATTGAAGTTCATGAAAGGGCTGTCAAGAATTGGGACAGGCAGTCCAGGGCAGACATTGAGGAAACAGTCCTGGAGATATTTAGATGTGTAGATATGGCACTCAGGGACTTGATTTAGTGGTGGACTTGGCAGTCCAACCTAAATAATTCTATAAATCAAAGGGAAACCAAAATAACTGAAGCTGCTAGAACCCTTGCATTCTGGTTTTAATTTAGCCAAACTTACTGGAAATTAGTTAAAACAAAAAATTAAAAGTCTATAAAATCTAGAGGAATAAGTCAATAACATTGCTTTTTCTCCCCAGAGGATGGCAAGGAACTCTTTGCAAGTTACCTAGATATCTCTTTCAGTAAGCTGGAGGTGTAGTATAAAAGTCACCGTGATAATTTTGCAATGTACTCTACAGTTGTTGTATAGTACCACATGGAGGAAACATGTTTACTGACTGAAAATAGAGATACGGGAAAATATCCCATGAAAATTAACCAAGACTAAAGATCAGGAGTCAGTTTCCTGTAAACAATTTCTAAGGAAAATTAATTGGGCAGCAGAAGCTGTGCTTCATTTAGGTTTTCTTCATGGGTTATGTTCCTCTGAAACGGGGCAGTAGAAAGTTAAAGTTACCTGTTCTCTTCCACCTGACTGCTTGAAACCTTGGAATTGGAGAAAATTTGGTTTAGGCTGGGAGTGACTGGGTGTTGTTTGGGGTGTAAAAGTTTTGACCACTAGGTTGTGGCTCAGACACAGGAAGAAGACTGATGCCTTGCAGAAAATGCAGAGAAACAGTAAGGAAGACTGCTGGGCAAAAAAACCAACCAACCAACAACAAAAAAACCCAAACAACAACACCAAAAAACCCAACCCCCCACATATGTATACACATATAACTTGAGGCAACTGAGATGAGTATACTATTACCTAAATACCGACATAAATGTTGGTGGACTAAAAACAAGACTGGAAGAAAATCGAGACTGTTCCTCCAGGGACAGCATGGTCTGGAGTTGGGAATCCCCCTTTTTTTTTTCCCCCACTATGGCTCACTGAAGTTTCTCAGTTCCAGTAGCTGTTCAAATAGATGCAGAGGTATAAATGAAAAGTCCTTTCCAATTATTTGTTTATGTGGTCAG
>VZTR01030827.1:11855-53310 GCA_013400775.1 Chaetops frenatus
CTGCTTGGTGTTTGTATGGAGTTCCCCACATCCATGAGTCATGAAATAGGCAGCTGAGGCCACAGTGAGAACTGCAGAATAGAAATGTACACCTTCAAAGTGCATATATATTAATTTTCTTCAAGGGTATTTTTGACAAGCGTAGATTTGTTGAGACATTTGTGTGGGAGTGTTCACCTCAGTGTTGCTTCTCTCCACACATGAAAATAAACCACAGACTTTTAAATACCCTGAGAAAAATTTCTTCAAAGAGAGATCAAAGGTCTTTATTAATGTCTGAGGAAGCTGCCTCTCTTGTGAACTCATGTCTATGGAGAGCTGGTTAAGACAATCAAGATCATTATTCCATTGATTTGATCATTTGCAGCCTGCTCTGAGAGGAGATGCCTTGTTTGGAGAAGGAGGTGGTAGGGGAATCCACAGATGCTCCTTATTTTACCAAGAAAGTAATGAATAAAATAACTTTTTAAAACCAACTCTGTTGGTTTTTCCCCCACTATGATCTATGGGTTGCTCTCCTTCAAACAATTGTCTTAAACAGTGCATGTACAAGAGTTTTGTGTAAGAATGAGTCAACTGAATTTTTTTTTTTATTTTATCAGTTTTATCTGCTTTTTTAGCTATTGAGTTCAGTGAAATGTCCAGGTATGAGTTTCACATCACAAAAATTTTACATATTTGTTTGTTTGTTTTTGTTTCATTTTTTGTTTGTTTGTTTGTTTGTTTTGGGGGTTGGTTTTTTGCTTCTTGGATTTGGTTTGATTTGTCCAAAAATCTCTTTCTATCTCCTTTTACCTCAAAGCAACATAGAGCACATATGAGCTAAGCTTTGAAAATTTGTGAACTTCTCCCTAAACTGGAATTCCCCACGTTTAGACAGCAAAATAAATTGATTTTTATTCTTTAAAGCCTGGGTTTTCTTTCTTATCTATTTCTTATGTCTGTTTGCTTCATGAACTGCATCTTTTATCATTCAGACCGGTTCTTTATAGGCTCTCTGATAGGAGAGAGCTCTTAACTCTTAAAAGCTGTTGAGAATAGTGTTTCTCTTTTGAAGTGTTTTACTGCTTTTTGTCATTCTGCCACAAAGCATCTGTGGGTGCTAAGTCGGACTTCAGGCTTGTATCTAGGCCTAGGGTTTCCAAGTTGGTGGGTTAGGGGTTCTTTGTTAGTTGTTGCTTTAAGCCAAACATTTTAATACCATCTCCATCAATGACTGTGTTCTACTGCTACGTAGAAATTGGACAATAATCTTTTGTTGGTTTATCTGATCATAAATAAAATAATTCCGTTTTCTTTTTTGTAGATGTTAGGGTTTTCTTTTAGCTGTGAACTGGATTTTCTTTGTATATCCTAAAGTTTTGATCTTCATTACATTCTGTGATTTGGTAGTTAAGGGGCAATACCGAGGTTTTATTTGTAGTCTGTAATACAAAACCAGTGTGATATTGTTTTATTTTCTCCTTGCTCGCTTTTCTCATTCATGACAATACCTCAGTATGTAACAGCATAGTAAAATCTTTTTGTCTGACTAGGGTAATCTTTGACTGTGCAAAAACTGGCTCTGGCATTTTCCTCTTCCAGCTGCAGCTACAAAATAACAGCACATGCATGGCTGTGGAAGATTCCTCAACTCCTTCCCCATGCTCACATCCTCCCATGTTTAATATTAAAGAGGATAATTTGGATAAATATCCAAAATATTTTTCCCCAGAGTTTAGTGAAAGAATATCTCTCTCAGATCTCCACTTTTCTATGCAAATTACACCTTATTGTCTATGGAACGTAGATGGTTTAGGTTTAGGGTTTTGGTGAGGGGAAGGGATGAATGGCAGGAGTTCCCTCCTCACCTCTGAGCCAGGAGTGCTGACTGGCACTGCCCTGTATCCTGCTTATCCAACTCCCCATATGCTGCCAGAGGACTCTTGTGATGCCTGTGGACAAATTGCAGGATTTTGGTAAGAGTGCCCTGGGGTCACAAGATGCTCCTAAGAAATTTTGAAAACATTAATTTCTAGGCTTTGGTGGAAGTGGAAACAAGTGTTGTGTTGGTCTTTTGAATCCAAACACCTTTTTGTGACAGGAATGTGTATTTCTGCTTTTTATTGTTTTGGAGTACTTTTGTTTTCTCTGTCCTTTTTTATTCTTTCTTTTTTGTTCTTATTAACCTCTAGTTCTACCTGTTGATGTTATGGCAGCAGGATATTTTAAATTATCTACTGCATGTTCACCTCCACACAAATGAACATACTGGAAATGAGAGCTTCCTTGTAGATTCTCAAGTCAGCTTTGTAGTTTGTTTTTACTTTTTAAAGATTTCTTTTTCATTGATTATTGCCTTAAATAAGTGAAAGGAAAACTACAGTGTTGGCTTATATGTTCTTATATTGTTCATAGTAATTATATTGTTCAAATATAATTGTTCATTGCCTATATGTGTCTGCCAGGAAAATGTGAAAAGCACAAAATTTTAAAAGTAACTGTACACAGTGAAATTAATTTTTGTATGTTTTCACATTACATGTTTTTCTAGCCATGACGCTCCTTATTATTTACTATAATGCTTTACAGTATTCCCATAGGAATATGCCCTGCTCTGATGATGCAACTTCGGAAAATGCAATAAAAATGCACTGGAAACCTCAGCTTTCTAATAGGAAGTTTCTTGTAATCAGTGAAATTAAAGTGCTTCCTCCCAGTAAAAAGGAAGTAGGACAGAGGTCAGTGAGCAGGTAAATGTCCCTCCTCTCTGTCACTAGCTGTGCTTCCTTCTTTTCTTTTTCCCCTGTGTTGGAAGTTTGTTCTTGAGGCCATCAGCTGTGTTTTGGTGTAGGCCAGGTAGAGAAATCCCATGTCTTCCTTTCATTGCTGCATAAGGACCCCACAGTTTTGCCACATGAAGTTGATATGTAAAGGCAAAAGTTGTTGATTTGTGACTGCAGCTGTGACTTCATCCTGGTTTTGATGAGACCATAGCTGAGTCCTTGGGGGAGGGCAGGGCGTGTGGCATAGACCACGGACTGGTGTTTGTTCCTCTCTGTGTTTTTCCACTTGCTCAAAAAAAAATCCGTCTCTGGCCAGCTGCTAGCCCAGTGGCTAGTGAGAGTGGAGGAGCAGATCTTGCAGATCTAAATGAGAGGATCTGTGAGTATTTTGCAAGAGTCTGATGTTCAGGGAGTTCTGAAGAGAACACCAAAGTCTGGATACCTTCTTCCCCATCCCCACCCCTCTAAAGGCCTCTCTGAAAAGCCCACTTGAAACACCTCTTTATCCTTTTGGAAGAATGGTGCTTAAAATGAAAGCAGAATCTTTGGATTGCCCAGCTTGACTGCTTGGCACCAGTTGTCCTACATTTTGGTGTGGTTTTGTTATGTGTGTGTTTGTGCTGGAGATGTGCAGAAAGCTTGTCCACCTGCCCATGCTGGCCAGTGACAAACAGCGTGGAACTAGGCAGAAGCAAGGTGGCACCTGAGGGGCACAGCAGGGACCCCTCTGCTGCCTCTTCAGCCCTGCAATTACAATGAGAACACTGGGGAAGGAAATGCTCCCTGAGCAGCAGTTATCATCCATGGGGAGATCTGCCAGGAGAGCCCTGTTGAAATTGCTTTTTTGGTCTTGGTGGCAATTGTATTACTTATTATTCCTTATTATTATATTACTAATTATTCCTACTGGTGTTTTCCTGGCAGCTGAGGACAAGTCTGCAGTTTTTTAGGTGTGTTGATGAGGGCATGAACAGGTGACTCCAAATGTTTGCATTTAAAGTGCAAGTCTTTCCTAACAAAGCGATGAGTCATATCCTGCAGGCACAGACAACTTCCTCAGCTTGCTGCTTAGCAAGACTTCACTGAAATTATTTTATCAGAAGCTAATATTTAGCTCCTGAGAGCACCATGCCTCTTCTGCACATAAATAATGCTAATTTGTTATAAATTAAGCCAGTGGGTTAATAGCACTTTTGACGGCATGTGTGCACCTCATCATCTGAATGAATGTAAAGACGTCTCTCCTGTAGATATAGTATATATACACATATGGAAAAGATACTGCCTGGTCAAACTTCTGACTTGTATATTTGTTTGTGAACATTTGCTTAGCGTGAAAACAAAAAGATAAATTGGAAAGTGGACACCCCTTCCCCCTTTTGATTACTAGGTGGTTGTAAAGGAGTCATTTTAATGCACAGCAGGTGTGTGTATGTAGTGATCATATGTTCCCATGCATTAATAGTATTTATATTCTTTCTCTAAGAGGATAGTTTTTCACAGTCCTCTGTTCAAATCAGTTCCGTTTGAGTGAATAAGTATTTAAAAAGTGTTAACAGTAGAGTGGATTTACTTTGATTAAGATGATACACAGCCTTGAATAGCTAGATGTTCCTGTATGTGTAAGCAGTTCTATTTGAGGAACAATCACAGATCCTAATACTTCTCTGACACCAAAATTTAAGTTAAATTTCCAGAGGTAAAATAAAGGTAAGGGTTTAAAATGAATGGCCAGAGAATCTAGCCTGTATCATTTAATACCAAATACCCAGTAAACATCAGAGTGCGCATGGTGGGATTCTGCAAGCTTTCTTTGTGCTGATAGGCCCATTAAAGTCTGTAAGGCTGCATGTACAAGATTGGATTGCAGGGTTAGGGACTGTATTTTGTCACTCTTACTGCTTGTATAACTCTGAGTACATGTATTTTTCTTGAAGGATAGTCTGGACAGTCTCAAAATGTAGTATTTTAAAGGTCCCTTCTTAACACAAGCATATTTATTAATTAAGGAAACAAATGGAGAGACAGTAAGATGTTTAAGGTTTAGCCATTTTCTTACCATATAGCCTTAAAAAAAGAAGAAAACGAGAAAAAAAAAACCCAGCACACACAAAAACCCCCTACACGGACCAAAAAAAACTGCACCAAAGAACCACCACCACCACAAAAAAACCCACCATAAACAACACCAAATCCCCATAAACCACCAAACCATAGAATTTACTGGGATAAGATAGGGGAAGATATATTCATAACTGAGAAGTAAAACTGGCTGTCCAATTTGGTTTTTAGTGTTAGAATTGAAGGACAAAATACGGAAGAAATGCACATGTGTGATAAATATGATGTAGATTGTGGGTTTTAACGCCAACCTTAAAAATGTCAGGATTACTGTTCATCATCATTTCCTGTTTTTGCACAAGCTTAAGACAAATTATGTAGATTTATCCTTGGAGCATTTACATAGTGAGATTGTTTAGGTCATAGTTTCAGCTTCGTGCAAATTAGAGCTGCACAGCTGAAGCATACCCATCTCTTTAACATTAGTGATGTCATTAAAATGTGTGTGGTGACAGGCAAAGGCTTCAACAGTAAATAGTAGTGCTTCTTGTTTCAGGAAATACAATTAAATTTGAATAAGTTGCTCTCCCGTGAGTTAAGTAAAATCCAGTCTTTTTTGGATAAAATGAAAGTAGCCTTTTGCAAATATACAGTCTAGATTTAGTTTTGCTTTATTTGAACATGAAATATACAACTTCTCAAAGTCCTGCTAGGTCCTAGACAGGTTTCCCAAATGCCACTGAAAAAATTGACAGGAGTGATCATTCAGAAACCTGATCATCTTTAGCTTACTACATCTGCATTGTGCCTTTCAAAATGAAGTTGTTGCTAAGAGGATATTGCAATGCACTGCGCTTCTTTGGGATCTGAACAATGAAGAAGCCTTGCAGCAAATTCTTGTTCTTATGGTGTTCTTCAAATATCTGTTAAGGCAGTGTAATCCCAACTGATATGCTTTATGTTCTGTGATCAACAGAGATTGTCAGAGATGTGGGACTTGAAGAATCTAGACTAGAGACAATTCAGTTTAGCAAGCAGAACTTGATCCTAAATGATTACTGTTGTTCAGGGCCTGTAAAAATAGTTTGGAGACTTAGTCACTACTACAGTAATAAATGTAGTGAGCAAGCTTTGAAAAAAATATTAAGACCAGTATCCAATGTAGCTATACAGGCCACCTGTGCAAGACATAACCCTGTGGAGATTTAAGGCTGCCTTCCCAAAGGGCCTGTGTGATACTTGTAAGGCACAGCTTTGCCGAATTTGCAGCTGCATGGTTGGGCACAGACTCTGGTCATCCGCTCCCTGGCCTGGCAGGTCCAGCAGAGGCAGCTTGTGGCCACTGTCCAGCTGCTGGAGCCGTGGGGTTTGCCAGCGCTGCACTGAGGGGTCCCGCGTGTCCCTGCTGTGCCCCCTGCCCCAGCTACCTCTGGGTTTGCTGCTGTGCCCTGGAGCACAGAGCACCTCTGCACCTGCTCCCCTTGGCACTGGGGACAGCAGGGCGGCCTGGGAGGAAAGAAGCCCTTGACAAAACATGTATGATAGTTTTGGGGAAGTGGCCGTGTCATCTCTGTCTTATGGAGGCCATGCATGCAGGGTGAACTGGGCAGAGCATCTGGAAGGCTGTGAATAACTCCGTGCACTATTGTGGGACACAAATAAGGCCCATATGTATTTATGTATATGAAATTACCTGTCTCTAAAACTATCTAAGCATACACATTTGCAAACTCACTCCACTGGCAGGGAGAATTGTAAGGGCTGAGATTGTGATACCTTGTAAAAAAAGGATGACTCTGTGTCCAGAATCAGATCTCTTAATAGAAACGCTTGTGCAGGAAGGTTTTCACACCAGCTTTGCATATGTACCTAGCCTACCTCACCATAGGCAGTGAAGAGGGATGGAGTTGGTGTTCAAAGGGCACTTCCACACTTCCAAGGCTGGATTGCCACTTGGGAGAAGCCCAGATTTCTCCATGAGATGTAGCAGCAGATTGGTTGGTTAAATACCTAAGCTCTGAGGCATGAAAGCCTCTTTCCTTCCCTGTTGTGCAGTCTTCCTTCTCAAAGGAATCAGTGTTGCTTCTCAAAAATCTTGAGCTTCTTGTTCAGTGCAACATACCAGAGTTTGTTTTGCTGAAGAATTTGTGTCAGAATTGTTGCAGGAAAATAATGCAAATAGATGGTTTATTAGCCTATTTACTTAGATACTTCTGTCTCTAAGAAAAAGCCTTGAGGCAGTTATTAGCAGCTGATACTCAGCAAAGAGGGCTTGTGGGAGGTCCCTTGCCATTTTTCTGGGACTACTTCAACTTAGTCTCTAGCAGTGCTCAGAAACCAGAGAGCTTTAACACAGCAGGTAAGCTAAAAAAGAAGCCATCATCGTGCCTTTGTGTAAACATGTTTTGGGTATGGGGAGCAGTTGATTCCTTATCTTCATAAAATGTAAAGTAGCACCAGACTGCCTATGCTTTTATCTCCTGGGACAGGCAGACCATGACTGCTCAAATGGGAAAGAAAATGTGTAAGAGGCATGCGATTTAGGACTCAGATATCCTGAGAAGTACACATGAAGTAAAAGAAATAGTTATTTGCTCATAGCATGATGTTGGGGGACACTCAGAGGATCAGTTTACCACATGTGCAGCATGTAGCTAAACCCCTGAGGTGAGTGCCAGAGGATACAGCTGAGGCCAGGGGTGTCAGTGCATTCTGTGAGGAGATTCACAGAAGAACAGTTTTGTTGTGGTAGTTTAGCAGGCTGCTCTGAAGGCAGCTTAAATCCTTAAGTGACAGCTGAGGGCGTGCTAGAAGGGTCACTTCCATTGCTGTCTTTGTGCAAACATCAGCTTTTGGCCACTGTAAGAAAGGTTTTTGAACTAGATCAGCCCCTGTCTTTCCTGATGCATTTTCCCTGTGGCACAGGTGAGTGTTCTCACCTATTAGTTCTCCAGTACCTTTTAAAGCTAGGTAATGAAATACATTTTGTTGCATTCCACTAATTATTTACAATATGGTGTCAGGCTAACTTTGCCCATGCAATACTTTATACATCAGAAGTTAACTGCTGCCATGAGTTGTTATTTCCATTGAGAAGTGTGATTCATCTTTCCATGAGTAATCAACAGATCTCTCAGTGGGAATGAAATTTTAGCTCATGTCACCATTCTGTAGGAGAAAATACATATGGAAACAGGACACTGTGTTTGGATACACATGTTTTCTGTTGAACTGGGTTGACTAAGAATTTCTGTATCAAGTGTTTGAGCAAATTTACTATTTATCTGTCCACGATTAGCTTTAGAATGGTAGTTGTGGAGGAAAAGGCTTGCTCTTATGGAAATAGGTACACTTCAGTATAGCCTCTCAAATGTGCCACAGTCATGATTAGGAAAACCAGCTTTTAGCTGCTCCTGGGGATGGTTTTCCAAACAATGCTTTACCTGATCTATGTTTCTGCTGTATTCCTTTCATCTGTCTGATGTAAATTTGCCTTACTTTTCTTTAACTGCTCATCATTACTGTCTATTAGAGATGTTATTTACATTGCTTACATTGCAAAGACCTCTTGGGCAAGAGCTAACCATACCCCAGATATGTCTTCTGCACCACTGTAACTGTGAAAATTTTGAAAGAATAACCATCTGGAGAACACAATTTCAGGATCTATAAATCCAGCATATCACAAGTTACCTTGCACTTTGTTTGTGTCCCTGTGTTGAAATTTTTTTTCTTATTTTTTGCTTCAGTTGTCTTTTTAATACTCAGTATACAAACTTCATAGGGGAGTTGGAATGGAATTTGGAAAAATGTGAAGTTAAATGTCACAGTTTTACAAAGAGAATAAATATGCTATTAAACAGCATCTGTATAAAATTGGGGTAACAGTATACATATTTTCAAGTATTGTATTTCTTGTGAAGAGATGTCTATGAAGGTTAAATCAAAGGGCAGCTTTTTGAGAGGGCTTTGAAACTGTGCACCATGACAGGATACAGGACTTTGATCTATTTAGTTTCAAGAACAAAATTTTGGCACAGTATTTGTCTGAAATCCTAGTCTTCAGGAGTCAGGACGTGGACATACTTAAAATGATTTTCACAAAACGAGCCCAGTGCAGAAGACCCACTTTTCCAAGTGCAAGGTCCTAAGTTCTGTGCAACCACAGAAGTGATGACAGTCAGAGGAACACTGTTAGACTCTTATCAATCATCTTTTTCTTTTGGTTCTTCCTGCAGCACACTGTGGTTCAGGCAGTGATTGTGGTCAGAGGCTTTTAAATTGATGTAAAGACCAAGTTGATTTGACATGTTTTTTAACCAAGTGTTTATTAGTTTAAATAATCTTGGGTGTTTTTTGGCGTAGTTTATGTTTCAGTGGGAAATTGAATCATTGTCAGAAATCTGTGTATATTTGAGCATTTTAAGCTGAAGTTACCAAATGGGACTGTGGGAGGCTTTTGGCTTGTGTTTATGGAGTATAAACCAAAGCTCCTACCTTGCTGCCTCAAGAGCCACAAAAATGTTAATAGAAGTCAGAGATGCAAGAAAAAAATGTATTCCATATAGCCTGTCTACTTGCCAGTACTAGCTTTTCCCTTGGGTTACTTTCCACTCTTTTGTTCCATCTAGTTTAAGATATCACAAGGGATGAGACTTCCCCTGCATTCCTGTGGAAATTATTTTGCAGTCCTCATAAGATTTTGTGAAATGTTTTTTTCCCTTATTTATGTTTCCTGGTTCTTATATTTCCAGAGCAGAATCTGCACCAGAACTGTCAAGGGTGTCTTCCCTGTTAGCTTTGGCAAAATGATCCAGGCTTCCTTCTTGCTCCTGTCTGCTTTTGTTCAACTGAATGAACCCGTGAACATTCACATGTCTCAAACTACAAGTCTTTTAGGATACTTTGCTGAAGGTTGCTGTGAACATTTTAAATCAGCCTGCATGTATCAGGTGAAGCACCTGGAGCTCTTAGAGTTTCCTTTATTGCGTTTTCTTTTGTGTCTCTCAGACTGGGTTTTCACACAAAGCCTTCCTAACTGGTTTCCCATGTTCTCCTCTCTTCCACCCCTCTCCCTTGTAACACACTAAGGTACTTATGCATAAGCCTCACAATAGTCTTGGGGAAAGGCCAATTATAGGCACTTATAGCTAGACTAAGATGAAGGCAATGATTCATCAGTAAGCAAAAGCTAAAATTAATTATGCAACCTGCCTGTAAGTTTGGATACTTTGTCTCCATTTCACTAAAGATAATTTGCCCTTAAAGAACATGTTGCTTGTATTTGGACAGGTAGGTGCCCAAGACCAACTAATTTGTTGTATGGGTCTCAAGGAACATGTGAGCTTTTGCAGTTGTTTCAAACCCCAAAATAGTTCTGGTCTATTATAATTTAATTGGCTCCCTCTATTTTATCTTTTAATAATGTATAATAACATTAAATACATATTTACTGTAATCATTGTTACTAAATTCATCAGGAACTGTCATGATAGGACAAGGAACATTCATTTGAATGTTATTTGCTTTACAAGCATTTGTTCATTTGATTCATGAGCCAGGTGAAGTGACTGGAAATTGGTTACTTTTTCATTCTTTGTGTTTTGCTTGGTTTGCTGAGCTAATTTCTGATGTGTTGACTTGCTTCTCAGCTTTTAGCTTTTGCTACTGTACACAAGAAGGTGCACAGTGGCAGCTGCTGCTTGAAAAGCTGCCATTTGGAAGGAAGCACAGGGGTTGTCCTGCAGACCTGCACGCACATGTATAACATACAGTACATGTGGGTACGCCCTGCCTCGGGTGGGAACACAAGCTGCCAAGGGCATACTGAGCCTTTTGTAACACAGAATCAGTTTTGTGAAAGATTTGGTTTTAAATCTTTTGCTTCCCCCAAGCTGAGTTTGTAAATGCATTCTTAGGTCTGTTGTAAATTCTGAAGTGTTCCACAGTCTGATAACAGATGAGCTAAGTTGCTTGCTGCCAAAACCCTGTGAAGTGTGAGTAGTATGGAGCAGTATGGAGTAGGGAGGAATGCTTATCTTTTAAAACTTTTAAACTATGCCAACCTTAATATTGTAACTGAATTATGGTTTAAATCACAAATTCATCACAGTATTCTTGGAAGAAGATGCAAACTAGGATCACTAAAGGGGGAAGATGTGTGCAACACCTGTGAACATAGTGAAAAAGGAAAATAAGAAGCTGTGGATATCACTCTTATCAGGATATTTGTGCTGCACGTTCACAGTCTCTCACCACTCTCTTAGCTGAGCATTTTTGACACGTACTCTGCGCTCCTAGTTGCTGTTCTTTCAGAGCCTTTTCTGGTGTCTGAATTGGAGAGATTGTGGTGTAGCATAGAACTGTTCTCGTTTCCTCCGCAGCTCTTACACAATGTGTCGAAAAGCAACAAAGCAAAGAAACTTGGGTTTGGTGATATGGTAAGTTTGTATCATCTTCAAGCTTCTCAAAGGGAAACCCTGGCCAGTGCAGTTCAGTAAACTGATCACAATTAAATTTAAACCAGGAGTAGAATTTAAGAATAATTAAATACATTAACTTTTATGCAAATAAAGCTTGTATGCCAGATCCCATTAGCCTGCATCTTTGTGGCTGTGTCTGCCTTCCCACAATCAGTATAACATGGGTGCAGATTTTGTCTTGTTTAATGGAAATATGGACATGATTGATACAGATCAAATTTTTGCTACTGAGATTCATTCATGCACTGAGCTGATGCTACTGATTGTGTGAATGCTGCTTCCTATATGAATTTAAAAGGTTTCTGACAGTCAGGCTGACCTCAGTCAGCTGATTTTAAAACATCAGGAAGTTTTGTGAGGATATTGGGGATGGAAGTTTGTTGTGTTTGTATAACTAAGTTCTGTGCAAATTCAGGGTATTCTTTGTTCCTTATACAATTTTAGTGCAGCTTTATTGGTCCTACTAAGCAAATGGACAGTTTTATTTGCTGAGAGTCAGCCAAGTGAGTCTCTGTGGGAGAATGCTGATAAACCTGACTACTTTAAACCTGGGTGTCTCTCTGCTGTTTTTCAAACACAGTGTCTCTTTCTTCTGCATATATCGTGTTGTCTTGCCTCCCCATCCCCGATTTGACCTGACTGCCACAAAGGAGGTTCTCACTGCATGCCCTCTTCATGATCTTGCTCATTTTTGCTCACCTGAAAAGCTCAGTCTTTTATTTCCCTCGGTTAAGCTCTTTGAGGCTATTCAGCACCCTGAAAAGTCATTATTCTTCCAGTGTTCCTGCAAGACTGCAATGTCTGTTTTGGTGAGGCAGTTAAGGAGTTAAAGGCTTGTGGAGTTTCAAATAAATGCTGGACAGCTGCTGTAAAGTATCGCTGCAAATCCTAGCTGACCTCATTCTTGTCAGACAACAGTGATAATATCCAAAAACGGGTGCAGGACAGGAAGTGTTTCAGGAAGGCATGTGTTTCGTGCAAAGACATCAGAAATGTGCTTTCTCCCAGGGCCACTTACTGTAAAATCCATATTAATTTAAATGAGCCAATGAAATTCCAGAATATGTTTACAGAAACATCATTTCAGTCCAGAAAAAACATTGCTTGTTGCTGTAGTGTACAAATGGCAAAAGCAGTTGTGGTAACCACTGTATGTATTTAACATCATGATATTGCTGGCTGTATGAACCTACTTTTTAAACATATAGAGGCTTCACATAATTTTTGATAGTTTTGTTTACTATTTTAGGGGGTATCTTTGGCTTGAAAAAGTGGTAAAGGTGGAACACATTTACTTTACACTCAAAGACTGATTGGATATCTAATATGCTTTTCACTAATTTAATCAACTGAGTTCCTTAGTAAGCAGAAAAAAAATCTAATTTTTCCCTTAATTCATTCTCTGACTTAGAATTTAAAAGAATTGCCTTTTGAAAGATTTAACATTTGTTACTGGTGAATCTACCAAGTTGTCTGCAAAAGGTATCCTGTATGTACAGGTTCCTATTATTTTCATTGTGCTGAAAAGTTCAGACATGAGAAGGCTTATATTTTATTTATATTTTTCAGAAGTACCCACGTAAAAGCATGCAAATAAAAATAATTCCTACCAGTTCAGAGCTCTTCCACTGATAATTAGGGATATTTTCCCTAGATTTCCTCTTAGTTGTCTCCAGAATTGTGCCTCTTACAGTATGAACCTGCAGTAAAAATCAAACATAAATGATTACTTTTTTAACAAGCATAAATAAATATTACTTGAGAGATTTCTTTAGATTACATAGGTCCTTACTTCAGCATTAGCTTGATAATTTTTTATAAAATAATTTATTAAGAGTTAGACTAGATCCAGTAAAGATTCTACCATTTAAAAAGTTGCACATTAATACAATTAACTATAATGAAGTCTAGCAGATGCCTGTAGGAGTATTAAAATAAAGCACTGCTATTTAGCCTCTGCTCTTTGGTTCATTTAAAAACTTGTTTCTTCTCTACTTTTTTTTTTTTTTTTTTTCCTGTAGTTTAAAAAATATTCATTTCTGTTGGTAGGGAGTGAACGAATTCTAGCTGCTGGAACTTAGGTAGTAATTTCTTCTTTGGAAATTCACTTGTTTGTGAAGCTGGGTCACTGACCTTGAAGGGCTCTTGGAAAAGTGTAGCTCATGGCCAGGGATCATGGGGATGCTGAATGATATAATAGCTGAGGTTGGGCTTTTTTATAGAGATGTGACCAAAGAGCTCAGGTGAGGTGCATGAGGAGATAAAGGCAGGCTACTGGAGGGAAGACCTGAGTGGAACTAAACATAGCCCTGCTACATGCTGAGGAATGAAACAAGTATGATCTGTGTTTTTAGAAGATGATCCAAGGATGTAAAAGAAAAGAAAGGGAAGGAAAATGAGATTATTCAGATGTAGGGAACCTTTTTTTTTGTTATTTGCTGGTAGCAACTCATTTGATATACACACACACAGTTGCTTCAAACTGAATTATATTTTAGATTTGTTTGCTGTTTCTGGAACTTACTGCCAAGAGTGAAAAACCACATAATACATTTCTAGTATTAAACCATCTATTACTGATGGGTAATGACAGAGTAGAGGGAGAAGGCACCAGTTAGTCTGGGTTAGTTCATGTGCTCTGGATAACTCTTTCTTGAACCCTTAGATTTCTTATGCTCTACTTGGCTATGTTGATATCCCACTGCTCTTTGGATGTGATTAATTGTCTCCATGTCCATGTCAGGTAATCTCAAGTATTCCCATGATAGTCTGCCTCAAACTTTTTCAGGTAATGTGCCTTTTGATCACTTTTCTAGTGGCTATTTTAATAAGATAACGAATACCAGAAAGGCTGCAATAACACCTTGTAACAAAAGAAGCATGGTTGAGTTTTTAAAGCTACAGATGCCCTACATTGTCACTTACATTTTACTTGTCTTTGCTTTTAAATGCTACAGGCACAAAATTCTAGATCTGTACTGGCTTTTTTGTTTAAATTCTAAATTTCTGATAGTAAAGCAGGGAATTCATTCTCTAAGGTCAACTCCTTGGCTTTTCAAGGAGATGTACCACAAGGAACTTAATTAACATGTTTTCTTATAACAGTGATGTAAAAAAATGTGTTATTTAAGGGTTTTTTGTTTGTTTTTCTTTGAAGTATATTGGGTTGGTTTTGACCAATAAATGTGGTGGATTTTGTTTCTGTTCAGTTCATAATTCCAACCAGTTCTGTGAATGTCCCTTTTTGATCTCAGTGTATTCTGATCTTTCTCTGGCATCTTTAAACGTCCAGCTAAAGCATTTACCTGCTGATCAAAAGCATAGAAGAATTTGGCACTTGTCTTGCTATTCTGAAAGAAACTAAAACCAAGCTGTTGTGATTGTCTCCATCAAAGGCTCTTCCATGGTGCACACAGAACATCAAGTAATATATTGTCTTGCTGGTTAGAAAGCTCTGTTTAAAAACCTGCTGATTTGTTGGTGAAAAGAGTAGGATTTCTGAGATGATTTGGGGGGATTTTTTTTTAAATCCAAGCAATTGAGATATTTTGTTCAATTAATGTTTTAACCTTTGTGCTACTGAGGTTTTTAAGCTGGATAATTGACATAAGGCCTAGCATAGATGAGTTAAAGGTGTCAATTTTGGGAGTAGTTACCTGTGAAGCGTAGAAATACTCAAAATCACAACACCTTGCTCTTTCTTGTGTACTTGGGATGACACCTACATATGCATTAATAACCAAAAGGAAACACTAAAATATTCATAGGGTGCATGAAAGTCCTGATAGTGGTAAGGGTAGGTAGTGTTTCCAGAGAGCAAGGCTGTAGTTTAGGGTGGTTAGACACACCTTCCTTGAATGAATGGGATAAAATGCCAAAATCACTCTACTGTTGTCACCTCTCTCCACGCTTACAGCCTGCTTATGTGCTCTTTGAGTAGTAGTTGTACCTGATGTTCTCTTGACCATCATTTTCTTAGGGAATTCTTTCAGTCAGTCCAAGAAAACCGTTTGCATTGCACCTGTGGCAGTTTGGTTGCAGTTGTGTGTGCTCTGCTTTGACTCTCTGCTCTTCTTTCAGAGGGAACCATTTGATCCTTCTGAGCCTGTTTCTGCTCTGCTAAAGGAGGTAGTGATGCTGCCCTGTTTTGCTAAGGCATCCTTCTGATCGAGGACCAGATAGAGCCTTCTTTTTACCAATCCCAAGAGAACTTGAATACAAACTGCATGAAGGCCTGCAGTCTCTGAAGGAGATTTAAGGAAATCCTGCTGGGATTTGATTATGTGTCTGAGCTATTTGAGCTTGTTTTCTGACCCATTAATAAACCCTTGTCACACTACTGCTGTTGCCTTTTGTTATAGTCATTACATTCCTCTGGAGTCTCTGTAGCCATTGTCTGCTTTGTTTCTTTGGTTTTGTTTTTCTTCACTAGGGATAGATTTTTAAGTTGGCAGAAGGCATAAAATTCAGTTCCCACCACCAGAAAACTCTGTGTGTTTGCAAGGGGTGTATAATAGCCGTGCAAGCTCCACTGCACGTTCCCTTTGGGAAAGTGCAGCTTCCAGTCTCACTTGAGTAGGTGTGCAGCCTTAGTGAGTGTTCCTCCTCCTTGACTTCTTTCCTTTGCCCCTACTGGCAAAGCAAGCAGTGCCACAGAGGAAGGTACAGGAAAGGCCCCTGAGGACCCAGATCTGTGCTGTGGGATGTTCAACACTGGGGAAAGCTCTTCTCACCCTTTGGTGTGTGCGTGGAGGCATGCACAGGCTCTCCCCATGGGACAGATACCTAATGTATTTGAAAGAGTCTCTGTGAGCTTTGGCTTTCTGCTGAGTGTGTGTGGGCCATTTAGAACAGACAGCTTTCTCAGAGGTGACAAAGGTCAGTTAAAAATTTTTAGGTGTAGTATGTAATGCAAGCTGCTGGCAGATTTGGAAGATACCCATGAAATCTTTGTCAAGGAAGAGGCCTGTTTGTTTCCAAGAGAAAGTTTTGGATGCAGAGTAGGAAGAGGAGTATTTGCTAGATATGCCTGAAATATGTTTGTTTTGAAAGCCACTATTGAATTAGGTGTAAACTGTGAGCCTGGTTTATGTTCCTCAGGGTAGGGGAAGATGGAATCTGTTGTTTATCTGAGTGCAGGTTTTTCCCAGGGTGCTCATATACACTACAGAATTTTCATTAGCTGTTGGCATTGTATCTCAGTCTTTTCTTTGGTTTCAGGTCTTAAATTTAAAAAAGGCAAGCCAGATATCCCCACATCTCCTGAAATAAACCTAAGTTGTGAAACTGTCCTTAACACTTTTGCTGAATGAAGCACAAACACCTACTGTTTTCTGGCAAACCCTTTTTGTCAATGTAGACACTCTTCTGAGAGTTGTTTCACTGTGTCCTCGTAGTCTTTACCTGACCTTCAGAAAGGCTGATGACAAAGGGAATAGTTGTAAGGAAGATTACTGCCTATTTCAGATTTAGGGTTATCAGTGTTTTCCAGCACATGACATTGAACAACTACTAGAGACAAAGGAATTTTTTGCTTCTCTCAAGTTACTGTTGATGTTAAAGCAAGAAACCGGGAAAGGGACATACCATTTATATAAGTTTAGAAAACCTTCAAAACATCTTGTTTTAAATTTTAATTAAGAGCTTTAGGCCTACTGTCATGGCATGATGGAAAAGCTTTCCAAACTGCTGTGAGAAGATAAGTGTCTTTTCTTCGTTATTTTGCATTCCAGTAATATTGTGATACATTGTGCTACCATTTTAGCTATACAGTTGGTCATATTTTGTACACTACTTTTAATATTGCAAAAAGGAAAATGGTTAGCTGGTTTTAACTGAGATGACACAGTTCAACTGTTTCAGCTCAGCTGTTGTAGAGGGCCAGAGAAAGATTTCAATTTCTAGAGCTTTGTTTTAAGATTGAAAGTAGACCTGCAACTCTGGTTCAAATTCATGAAGGTAAGAAATGAATTCACAGGATTTTTGATAAGATAAAATGAGAGGAAAGTAAGGGGAGAAGGGAATGTTCAGTGGGAAGGCAGCCTCAAGAAAATAGGTGGTCATCTTAGGAAGACTTAGAAACAGATGAAGCCATGAGAAACTGGACAAAATATTTTCATAATTAGTGGGATTGATAAAGATGTAAGCACACATTTTCTGTGAGTGCATTTCTGGGCATTGCTACTCTGAAATGGCTTTTGTGGACTTGTGTTTTAACACAGTTGCTGCTAGTACCTACACACCTTGTGTGTTTTGGGTGATAATTTTGTTTGTTTCAAGAAACTAGGGATAATTTCATTTTACTTTTAGAGTAATCTACAGGGTTTTTTATTTGCTTCAGCATGAATGGAAGTGATCTGCCCTTCCTTCTAGTGACCATTACTTTTACAGGATGTTTAACGTGAAATAGCCATACACAATAATGTAGATTATATCCACATTTATCAAAGTGACTGCTATCAATTCAGACTGAGTAAAAATTTTTAAAAGAAATTCTGAAATTTTCCATTTTTTGCTTGCCCCAGTGATTCTCTTTATCCTTCTTATAAGTAGTGTAGTAACCAAGACACCTGGCTGAGACATAAATCTTTCCTAACAGTACACTTTGTACTCATTGTACAATTGATTCACAACTGTACACTATCAAAGATGTTTAAAAACATCTAGACTAACATGGAAATTATGTAACTGTGGTGAAAACTTCAAAAGAAAGCCTGGGGGTTTCCCCCCCCCACCCCCTTTGCTTTGTTTAAGTACATGTTTGGGCTGGTTTTTTATCCCTGCACTCTTGCAAATCCTTCGTATCCATGTTTTTAAGTAACTGGTTCATCAGGAACTTTTAATGAAGTATGTAATCTCATGGTGGGAAGATATCTTTTTTTGGTTTTTCTTTTTCCTAGTTTCCATGTTCTTTTAGGGTGTGGTTCAAACTAAAATGAGATTTAGGTTGGTCTTTCCTTTTTTGACCTGCCAAAGGGTTTGTTCTGTTAGCATTGCTCTGCTCCCTGTAAATCAGACATTCTTCTCTGGCTGCGTCAGGTTACTAATGACATGATTAATGCAGGAAGGGTAGAGAAGGATGACGTAGTGGCTCATGCAAAGTTTACCTGAGAATTATCTGTAGCTCTCTACTGTTTAGTGTCTGTGTGAGTCATGGCCTGAAGCTCGGCCATTCCCTGTTCTTCAGCTGGGCAAGATCACACTTACCTCATTCTATGTATGCATTTCTCCCTTTCCTGCCAGATCTGATTAGAAGCACTTCTGTTTTAAACTCTGTTTATGAAACATTAAATACATTTTTTTCAGACAGCTGACCATAAGGCTAAATGAAAAGTGCCACTAGATATCTGTGATCCAGACAGCTTTAGAAACTTTCTCTGTCCTTACAAGAATTCTGATTTTTATCAATTGAAGCCTTTTTCAAGTTCATGGGTTTAACAGTGATAGTGTTTTGACATTAGTGAGCTTTGCAATAGGACTGTGAGTCAGTTGCCGTCTGTCAGTAAAGTCTCCTGTTTCTTCTTGTGTATTTGTACAGATAAAAGCATACAAAATACAAACAGCAAGTTTGTGCTGCTGTCTCTGGCTTTTGAAACTTCCTTAGGCTGCAGGTGCAAGAGTTCCCATCAAATCTGGTTCACCTATTGATTCCTTAATGAAGCATTTGGGAAATTTATCTTAGTGATAAATGGGCATGTTCTCTGATACACTTTGAAGCCTTGGTCATTCCCTTGTTGAGGGCGGGCTCAATGTACCTGCAGGCAATATTTGTTCTTCTGTTTTTATATGCATGCCCTTTAACTGTCACATGTTCTCAAAGCTCTCTTAAAAGACCAGAATGAAGTCAGTGTATAATTTTTAAGTAATGCAGATAATTTTTTTCAAGATTCCTTTATTTTCTGTGTAAAACTGTCACAAAGGCTTTGGCATCCTTCAGGACTTCAGCTTTCCTCAGCTGAAACTGTCACCTTTTCTCTGTGTGAGCTGCTGTCTGAATTATCTTGTGCAAAAAGTGCTTAATGTTTAACTGTACAAGAATATGCTGAAAGCAGGCTATCATTTTCCAGCCAGCTCGTATCTCGCAACCTGCCAAAGTTTATATTGGGAACACAATGTGTGGGAAAAAGTTCTAAAATGATAGACAGAAAAATGTCTTGTGGGAAACCTAAAATGCCTTGAGACTCATTCTGTTAATAAAGAATGTTTTTACAAGCACAGCATCATCCCCTTTACTTTTTGACATTTTCAGAAATGAAAGTTTGAGAGCATATTTGTGCAGAATGTAAACAACCTTGATAAGTGGAAAAGTGACATTTCTTGGAAATAACATTGCCCTAAGAGAAAAGAATGGTCAAAGTGAATAATTAGCTAGAAAAAAAAAGCCCAAAAAACAACCCAACTTAGTTCTAAAAGGCTCAATTATTTCTAATAAAGGCTATCCTGATGCCTGAGATAAAATTTTATGTGCACTTTGATTACATTTTGTAAACGTATCTTAAAGGAAAACAAACATCCTATGATCTGTTAATCTCAAAAGGTGCAGCAGACGAGTAAATTCTTATTGTAAACATATCATTAAAATATCTAAAAGTTCTCTAATGCAATGTGAACACATTTTACATACATTGCAGTATATGCTAATGGAGTTAATGATTATAATCACACAGATGCCTGAATGGGGGTGTCAAAAGTTCATGTTCATCCTAATGTTGTCTGTATTTAATTTTCCTGCTCTTAAAGGAACTGTTTACATAAAAGAGTAACATAGATTTTATTCAGTGAGTCAGTGTTTAGGCAAAAAATAAGCATATTGTTTGACACGTGCCTTTATGTAAGCTGTGTTTCTAGAATCTGTCTTTCAGTTTGAGCAGTGAAATGGTATTTCTAGCTTTTGTTTTCTTCTGGTGAAATAGCCAGTGCCTCGGCTGTAGAACTGATTTTTTGCTTTTTGTCTAAACCCCTCTTCTTTCATGCTTTGAGCTAGAAAGGTAGTCAAGTAAGGCTTTAAAATGTGGGGGTTTTTTTAAAATTTGAAAAGCACTGAATGAAGTAGAAGTGTAAAAAGTAACTGTTCTGTAAAACTTGTACCTTCACTCGCAGGCTTTTGAGGCAGGACATCACCACCCTCCAGTTCACCAGGCTGTGGCTGCCTCTTGCTGCACAAAGCAGCAAACAGCCCTGTGGACACAGAGAGCAAGCTCCCTCTGGCTCCTAGGCTCAGGCAAGCCCACAAATCCAGAGGAAGCTCTCATTGAGGAAGGACCCAAGAGGCAGGAAACAGATGTTGGCAGCAGTGTCCTGGCTCAGGTAGCCAGATAACAAGTGTACCAAGCCAAAATAACTAAATGGGTTAAATGGCCATAAGTGTAGTCTTATTTATTAGGCTACTTAAATCTAGGTTTACCTAAGGAGTAATGTGTGCCTTTTGCTCATGCTTTGCTTTGTTTGGCATTTGTAGTGTGTTGTCAAGCTTCAGAGACCTTGTCTGATATAACAGCAAGGTCACCCTCCACGTGTTTCTGTGTGCAGTTAGGTACCTTTCTCAAAGGCTTGCTGGGGTCGTCTTGGTATTTCAGTAGTTATTATCTTTTGTGTGGCCAAAGATCACTGTCCATAGGGGGATGCAAAAGGACAACATTAGAGTCTTACATATTCAGAAAAAGTCCTTTAAAGTCTCCAAAACAATGAAGATTTAGTATTTTATTTTTGCTGTTTATGCCTTTCTTCCTGTAGCCTTTGCTGATACATTAGTTGTAACACGACCATTGGAAGCCAGCAGCAAACTATTTCAGTTGGATTTTGGCACCTTATCTTCTAGGGAGAGTGCATAGAAATGTATTTCCCAATCTGCTTTCAGATTTTGGATGTTTCTGGTGTCTGTTCATCAGTTAAACAGTCTCATATTACAAGATACCAGAATAGTGTGGGGAATCTCAGGGTTAAAAAGTAAAATAAATTTAAAAACACAAACAAACCCACAACAAAACAACAACTCAAAAAACGCCCAAATAAACAAAACAAAAAACCCCCACCCCTGAGTAGTACAAGTGGAATTGAAGAAAGTTATGATCTCAGGGTAAACATGATGCTTAAAGGTTGAGCCATGAAGGCATCGCGTGTCAAAGAGAGGTGGTCCATGCTTGTGATGCAGTGGAACACCAGTGCAGAGGTCTGTGCCTGAAGCCTTTGTTTTGGCTCCTCTGGCTTTTGAGAAAGGCCTGGACAGTGCCTCTGTGATGGGATTTCTTGCATTTTGTTTGAGACTCTGCCTCAGGTGTTTCTCAGAAGCCAAGCCTTTGTTCCTGGTTTGTTGGTGGCCTGCCTGCCTGTACCTTAAAACTTTTTGCTTTGTTGCAGGGTTGTTGCTGTCTGACTCCTGGCTCGCTGTGGGAGCCCTTAGTCTGAGTTCCAGCAATAGGGGTTTCTCAGTGCTCTCTTGCTCTTTGGTTTAACATGAGGAAAGTGCATAATGTTACAGTCAGAGATCTTCCTTCATTCCTGCTTTAAATTTCCTCTTGGGATTTGGTCAGTTTGTCTTGTTTTTAGACAACCCTGATTTTCCCTCATGTCCTATGATTGCTGCTGCCACCATTTTTCCATTAGAGAAGGTGTTTCCAGAGATAACCTCTTAAGCTTCCTGAGTGCAACCCTGTGACATTCTTAATTTGTGCATGTTATTTTCTGCCACTTCTCTAGCGTTGGAAATTTCCATTTCCCAAATCTCTTTAGGAGAGGTAGGAAAAAACTTGCTTTGTGCGGGTGATGAGGCATAGGTGGTGTATTTGTCTTTTAGATGTCTGTAACAAATATCTTCCATTTCTGAATTTACTAAACCCTCCTTATGTGTAAATATTGGAATGTGCTGACTGGGGATCTGTTTTAATACAATATAAAGCTTTTGTCATGTAGTGAGTCTCCTAAATGCATGACAAAGAACAAGAAGTCACAAAATGTAACACTGCTATAGTATTTTAGAAGCTGGTTCAGACATGAAGAGAGTTTGTTTTCTTAGTTGAATGCTACTTGGTAAACTTGGAACGAACCTGTGTATAGGTAGTGGATCTGATACTTCTGTCACTGACCTGTTGTTATAGGGAAAGGACTTTTATCTGTTTTTCAGACAGTCATTCCCAGTGCTGGGGATGGAGCAGCCAAGAAACAGATTTTGATGATAATAAGTTTCAGCAAATTTCATTCAAATGGCTTCCCGGGTAGGAGAGAGATACCTCAGTGCGAGCCTGTGGACCTACTTGCATTTTTTTCAAGTCCCCGTAAGAAACAAATTCATGGGAAGCCAAACCACATTGGTTCCACTGTTTGCAGTGCTGCTTGCTCTTTTTTGTGTTGTTTTTGTAAAATAAAATTATGTCTGCCTTTGCTAAACTTCTGTTGTGTTGCTAGCTTTACTGTGTATGTTCAGTTGCTAAAATAGAAGAAGCCACAAAGGGCACCAGTGTAATAAACAAGAACAAATAAGGACAGTCTGAAATGCTGTTACTTGCTGATAGTTGACTTAAAATATGAAATAAAAAATGTTGCTGTTTTTGGTATTTATTTTAGTTATAACTTTCTTACACCACTGTGAACTTCTTTTCTTCTATCGGAATAAGTACAAGAGGATTGCTGCTTACTTGCAACTATTTAAGAAATGAAAGTAAACGCAATGAAAGCACGCTGTCTTTCCTCATTTCTCTTCAGATCTGGGAATTAGTTTTTAATCTAAAAGTAATTATTTTACATTCTGAATGTTAGATCTGTTTTCAATTGTGTGTGCATGTTCCTTATGCAGAATTCTGAAAATATCATCTTCTGATGAAAGTTCAAATTTCTGATTTTTTTGTCTTTCCTCATTTCTGATTACCATTTAATATAATGAAATAATCACCATGATGCTTGTGCTTACTTTAGCTTATTATTTATAAATAACAAGGATTGGGCATGGAAAGCTATGATTATAAAAGCAATTTAGTGTGGTAGATATCCTTTAAAATCTTACTGTTTATGTGTAAGTGACAACAGTATGAGATTACATTCAGTTTAAATTTGAGTTCTGCATTTAAAAGTTACTGAGTTTCTGTGGTCCAGCCTCCTCCTTGAAACCTTGAAAATTACCTATTTGAAGCTTGTGTCTGCATGAGCCTTGCTACAGAATTGCTCCTATTTTCTTTATAGACCAATCACTTAAGGCAAAGTTTTTTTATATTCCGTTGTCATGCTGCTTCAAGACAGGCTTCCCTCTGGTAAAATGGTTTCCTTTATTACTTATTTGTTTATATTAGTAGTGGTTTCCCTCCTAAGGTTAATTACTGTTTCAAAGAAATTGCAATTTCCTGTTCTGGTGTAACTTGTTTACTTTAGATTTGTTCAAGAATTCTTTCTGTTTTGAAGGTATAATGCTCCAAGGGATGATTCTTAATCTTTCTTATCTTCTCCTCTCTCTTTTCTTCTAATTTTAGGTAAGAATGACTTGTGCAATGATTTTTTGGTTTTGAAGAATTTCTTCTTGGGTAAAGTATTAATCTCTCAATCTTCCTTTAAAAATGGTATTGTTTTTCTCTGTATTTAAGGGAGGAGGGGGAATTCTTGGCCAAAGCTAGTGCTGTGCCCTTTTAAATACTTTCCTATAGTTGCTGGAAGAGGGTTTGAAAATTTCAAGTAGATGTTTGGGTTTTTCATAATAATTTTCTATATGCAGGGTGATAGTAAAAATGTATAAGTAAATTATTAACTGTCATCTGTAGTAATTTGGAGAGGTTTGAAATAGATTTCCCTTAAATGAAGCAGTGTACTGCTTCAGATTTCTTGTGCTGCATGCTCAAAGGCCCTGCCCAAGTATATAATGAAGCTTATGTAGTAGAAGTCCTTCATCTGTCTATACCCAAGAAGAATTTAAAGCTAGATAGTAAAAAGTAGGTCAGCTAAACACACACTGAAAATTAAATGGTAATTCAACAAGGTACTTAACACAAGTTGCAATACCAGGATTTCAGAGTTGTTTCTTGTTTATTGAAACAGAAAAGCCTGGTGCATCTTTACTGTGTAATAATGATGTGGAGGCTGTACTGAACTGTGTTTTTCCCTCCACAGCCATTACTAACTGTAGGTTTGGAAACTTCCTGTTAAAAGGCTGCAATCTCAAGGGAAAAGATCTTTCATTTAGCAAGCCTAGAGACAACTTCTGATTATAAGAGAATTGGTTTATTGTGGAAAGTAATGCAACTATAAATATGACTTCCTGTGCAGTAGACATGTTTGCCAGTTTCTGTAAGCTTGAAAAAGGAGATCTTGTCTGGTTACAATTCACAATCAACCTATGGAAAGGAGTTGGGAACAGCAGTCCGTTTCTTTTATCAGGAACGCTCTTGGTTCAAACTTCTGCAGTTCTACTTTTTTGTTCTTTTTCCTATACGTATACAGTTTTAATTAATCAGTGAGAGGCCCAGCATGAGGTAATGCTGGAAATCAACAATTTGAATCCTGTGATTCTTAATAGAGAATTAATGGAAACAGAGGTATTGCTATCTCCTTGGTCAGAAAGTATGTAATTTGAACAGTATCTAAAGGCAGGCTCTGGGCTGCTGTGTGCATAATATTCCTTTGGGGTTTGTCTGGTTTTAGAAGACCAAAACTAAAACAAGAAATAGTGTAATTCATACTGGGAAATAATCCTGATCTTTAAAATTCTCTAGCATATGTATTGTCACAACTTAGTCAGAAGAACCCTCTGTAGTCATCTAGTCTGAACCTTTGTGTAATATAAGGCAAAAATCTCTTGCTTATTATTCAGACAGAATTTACGTGGGCTTCAGCCTCTGATAAAGTCACTGCAAGCTGTGTCAATTTCTCAAGTCTTAAATATGCTCCTTCCTTGCCATTCTATCTGAAGGGCCATTAGAGATGTTCTCGAAGGACGTTTGAGATGCTGTGCTTGCAGTTGCCCAGAGGTGGGTGCAGGGTATTTGTCCTTACCCCTATGGCTCCCCATGAAACTGGATCCCAGGTGGCAGTGAGGACAAGGTGAGAAGCAGTGTGACAAGGACAGCAGGGTAGAGAGGTAGTGGCACTGTTGTTGTGAGAGTGAGGAAAAGGTGTGAGAAATCTGGCATCAATCACTGCTTCAGAGAGGTAAAAAAACATTGTTCTAGGATTTAAAAGGTGGGATTCCTATACTTTTTCTCTATATACTGGTCTTGACAGTGTTCCTATTTTTAGAGTAACCAGGCTTAGAAGAGATTCAGGCCTTTAGGCAGTGGTTCTCAGTGGGAGAAACCTGAGAGGAGGAAAGGGGGAAACCACTTCTGTTCTGTGTCCTGCGCACACTCTTGCTTATGTACTTTCTCTCATTCACTGTTGTCCTTTTCTGGCAATCTCTTCTGTTGGTTAAAGAATTACCATCTTTGAGATTTGAGGCTGAGTAAAGCTTTAATTACTTGTCAGGAGTATTGCATTAGTTTCACTCTGTCAGCTACCCACCTCCGTATGCTCTCTCCACTTGTGTCCAACTGCCTTGTAGTGCTGTGTAGTCTACAAAGGACCAGAAACCTGGACATTGTGCCTGTGCTCTGGGCCACATCAGCATGCACTGCATGCATATATACTGCACACACAGCACAAGCCTGGGCCACATGGATAGCCTTGCTACAGTGCAATTTTCTTTTTTCTCTGCTGTGCTTTGTTTTCTGAATGGACAGTAGCTTGCCAGTAGGGAGGAAAGAACAATACACTCTGAAAAAACCCTAGATTTCACTTCCTTGAGATGAGGTTTTGCACTGGTTTTATAGTGTCACTTTATGTCATTCAGTTAAGAAAACAGTTAATAGACCTACATTTGAGTACAGATAGAAACACTGCTTTCTTTGATCTGAGTTCTGTCCTTTGATTCAAAGGAGCCACATTCCTACAAACAAGCTGTGTCCTCTGAAGGTCTTCAATATCATAAAGCTCACAATATGGGGAAGAAATGAAGTATCCAGTTCAGATTATTTATTTTGAAATATAAACTTTAAAAAAAGAAAAAAAAGGAATTAAGTATAAATGTAGATTACATCACTTGTTCTGCAGTACTTACACTTTCTACAAGGATACCAGTTTACTGCCAAAATATGACTCAAAAGATCAATAGCAAACAATCTGCACAAGTTTACACAAGAGAACTGAAGTACTTCATTCCATAAGCATTGTGTTTTAAAAGCACACATTTCAAAAATAGATACTTCTTTGGGAAGACTGCTTTCTTAATTTTCACTGTTGCTTTCAGAAGTATGTCCAAATAGTTACAGGGTTGGTTGGGTTTTTTTTTTTCTGAGAAAATCTGTTGCTGCACACTGAGGGTGTAAGAGAATTGGCATGGCTATGGCTCTGAATGCTTGAAGTTAACAGAGGTCATAATATTTCTGGCCACAAAGACAATCTTAAATTTAAAAAAAAAATTGATGCATGCAAGTTTGATGCATATTTATTGTAACAAAGAATTGAAATGGAGGTCTGAAAGGTACATTCCTATTTAAGGATACGCTGATCATGGTGGCTGTGGCAGAGGGAGACTTATTTATCATGTCTTTATAAATATTGCTGTGCTATGCATTTAATGTTTAATGTGCTTTGACTCCTTTAAAACTTCCTGGATTTTTCTATCTAAAAGTCTGTGTATTAAGAAGTGAATGATACTTTCTCCATGTCTGTGCTTGGTTAACGTTCTGCAGAAGAAAATTACCTGCACAACATAATACTGCACTAATAGACATAGCTCTTATTTTTGTGTAGTCCTTTTTTGTTATGAGTGTCAAACATTTTGCTTCTCAGTCATTGTCTTCAGAGTTCTTCTAATCATCTGTATATTGGTCCATTTACCAAGCCAAATATCAGAAGGGAAAAGGAAGGAGAGCTGCCAACTCTCCCCTGTTTTTTATTTCTGAGATTAAAAAGTTTCACACAAATTTCTCAAGCTCTAGAAGTCAAAATGTGCAGTTTAGGAATGAATCCTATCCCTTTTGTTCAGCTCATGCTTTTTATTAAACTCTTTGGCTCTTGATTTGACATTATCTATGCAGTAACTGATAGTCAAAGTCTCCACAGCATTTCCAACAATTCCAGAGGCCTCTTGACCATCTACAGATAATAATGTTGATAGCACTGGGGGTTTTTTATGCTGCAAATGTTTGAGTATGTCACAGCTTTTAGATTTGAGAAAAAGCACACATTTTAGAAAAACTACTGAAAAAAAGTAGAAATTGGGAAAATTGGAGTAGGTAGGAAAGAAGGGCAACTGAGGTAGCCAGGGCTTTCAGCTCTGGGTGTATTGCTGAATGTTCCTTAATTTTGGCACTTATCTGCTGAGATTGTGAGAACAACCCTCATTATTCTTAGCAGTAAACCCACCACAAAGGTTTCTTCTCCTTTTATAGAGGACTTGTCAAAATACTATGACAACTAGGCTGATTTTAGACAAACAGATCTGCGCTCTAAAAAGACAGTAAGTCTGCAAGTCAAACATGGAGGGCAGCCATTGGCACTGGAAGAACTAAGAAACCACAGATTGTTTTCTCATTGGGTGAAGAGCTTGAAGCAACGTAAAGTTAATTGAAGAATTCCTTGAAAGTGAAGTCAGCCTAAAATAAAAGCTTAGGGTCTATAATTTACTAAATGTGAAAGCTTTGTGAGCAGTAGTGAACATAAAAGTTTGAAAAAAACATATTTTAGTAAACATATCTGGCTTGTGTTATGGACTGTCCTGTTTTAATTATTCGTCCAAATAATGTAGATTTGCAGTATGATCTCTAATTAGGCACAGTTTGATTTATTGAGCTGGCCCCACATAAACCATGATGTCATGCTGTACTGCTCAAAATTACAGCCCTGCTCTTGCAGTTTAAAGACGATTATTTTTAACTTTGGAATGCTGCAGTTTTGTGCATCTTGGCTTTTAGCTTTGTGAACTTAAGATGTGCTCTGCTGCTCTCCTCCTTCCTCCTCCCAGATCAATGCAGTCTGTTGTAATGTAACCAGAACAAAACCCATTGAAATGGACTTCTGAACACTCTCATCTTTAATTCTTGTTGGTAAATAAGAAGAAAGGCAAGACTCTTCATGCTTGCTGCCAGGGGTGTTGAGAAATAGGTACAATAGGTATTGAACTATGTTTTGCCAGGTGTCCAGATGCTGATGCCATTACAGAGCAGGAATGCTTCATTTATGTCTCCAAAAGATCTTAGTTTTCTTTTGATGCTATAAGGAAGCAGGGGAAAAAAACCCAACCACACATTCAGAGGAAAAAAAAAAGGAGAGAGGTGGGATCTGCACTGCCTGTTACCGTAGTTAATAATTATTTTCTAGGAGTGGGAACTCTCACACACATGAGTTTTTACTGATATGTGTTTTCTGCTTGTTTCCCGTTTGAATAGGAAAATTTGCCTTTCCTTAAACCAAGATCTGCTTCAAATGTAAAATGAAGGCTTTACACATGAAAGGTGCAAAAGGGTTTCTGCATTTCCCTACAGAGAAGGTCTTGCTTTCTGCAGTGATGAGCAACATCCCTTCCTGCCAGCATTCCTGATCTGGACTTGTGGGCAAAGGGGCAACACACACCAGAATGTGGAGGAAGGGAGAACTGAAAGCAAGATCTGAGTATAATCTCTCCTGCCCAGCTCACTGAGCATGTTGAGAAGAGAACAACATTTCAGGGCTGTGGGAGTCTTTCTGTGGAGGTGTCAAAACTACTTCAGGTGAGGCCCCCATAGCCTGACAGCAAACTGGGGAGGGAACAAGAATAAAGGCATGGAGGTGTCACAGTTATACTGGAGGCACTTAATTACCTAGCAATATCAAAAGGTGGGAGTTGTGTTCGGAAGGCAGCAGCTGTGGCAAGGGAAGGCAGACTCCATTTGCTAACAAAGCAATTTCTGACTGGGAGGGGATAGTGAAAATACCTTCCTGTGGATTTTAGTGGGAAGACTCTGTGAGCTGCTCTTGGTAGGGATTGCAGTGTTTCAGGCTCATGCAGGTTGAGAACAATGCCCGTTGAGTCATTGCAGAGCTGTACTTCTCATGAGGAGCCTTGATTATATAGCAGCTGACTCAGTTCCTATGCTATAAATTGATTACAGCTTAAAAGACTCGTAAAAAGCCATGGGATTTCTTAAGGTTTTTTATAAGGATATTCTCAAATGAGGATCACATTTTTAATATAATCAGTTGTTGACTAATATATTGGTTTTAGATGTGTAACTGCTGGTAGCTGTCCTGTAACTATATTCAGTCTAGGTAATGAGGCTTGGAGACAGTGTTGCTTCAGGGAATAAGGGGAAAGGAGTTCATACCCTCTCGGTGCTTCGGTGCCAGTGAATGTAAATGGATGGAAAGTGTGAGTTTGCTAACCAATTATATGTATAGTGGAATGATTGGATGTCTAAGTTTATCTGCTCTTTTTTGACCCAGCAAAATTGCCAACTGAAACTAAGTGTAGCCATTTAGAATAAGGTGAAAGCATTAATTCATTGAGCCTTTGGGTGTCTGGTTTGCTGTCAGTTATGGGGTCCTGTAATGTCTTGATTGTAACATCCTATCAGTAAAAACAGCCAACATTTGCTTATGAGCAGACCACCTGTCTTATTTTGATTAAATTAAATAAGTGGTAGGTTTCAGATAATTCCACTGTAAGATGCTCATGTTTTGTCTTGTGTCAATATATGTCTGGGATTTTATTTCTTATCAGTTAAAAATCTGAATATAATCTCTTTTCCAGGATGGTAATTAGCATAGTTGAAATCGATCTTGCTCAGAGATCTGAGTGAGGTGACTGTCATGCACTGTGTGTGTCTGGGCACATGCATGCATGTGCATTGGTTTTGTCCTCACTTTCTTTAGTGGATCTGGTAATATACTTGTAGCAATATTCTTGCTACAGAAACAGTCAGACCTTGAGAAACTTATGACTGACAGAAGTTAAATTCTTTTCTGTGTATTAAATGACTGATGCAGGTTTAATTATTTTTTTTTGGCAGCGCTTCTCCTGACACTTACTTGCAGAAACTGGTCTTGGAACTTAGAGGAACAGCTTGCCTCTGAGAGTAATAACAGCTTCTCCATAATTTCATCTTGTTATGAAAACTGAACATTCATCCACAAGCTGTCTCACAGCTCTATAGTTAAGGACTGAATATACTCTGTGAGGATCTTTAGCCTGCAATATATGCTGAAGTGATCCTTTTGGCCAAAAAGTTAAGGGGGTGATGATGACTGTCATGAGAAATGAACAGGACTGCTGTGTTACCTCTGGAATTGCCAGGAGCTGACCAGATGGAAAGTTAATGACACTTTGCAGTTATAATACTTCCAGTAGCTTCCCCTTCCTTTTGCTCTATAATGTTAAACTGTTCAGTGTTACATAAAAACCCAGTCTCTTCAAGAACACGCGCCTGAAATTATCTTTTTGATACTGATGCCAAAACCAACTGGGATCACAGCATACAAAAGTACTTAAACAGAGAGATGAAGGTGATCGAGTCTGGTACACAGGCAGTCTCATGAATGTGGAGTCTTGTGAATGACACAGGGAGGAGTGCATTTGGCAGCTGCATAATTTGAGCAAGTCCTTGGACATTGATTAATGGTGTGCTGGTCACATACAAGAACTTAACCACATCTCTTGCAAAATTCTGCCCTCTCATACCCACTTTCTCAGCTGCAATTGTTCCCTGGCTTGTTTTGGTCAGAACAAGCAGGCTCAGAACAACCAAAAAAAGCTGAGGGAGCTCATTTGTGTTAATCTCTTGGGTGGGAAATGACTAGACAATGATCGTGCAAGCAGCTAGGCTAGTTTGAGGAGCACTGACCTGCCCTTTGGCTGTGTGTAGGAAAAGGGAGAGGTATTCTCTGAGGAGAGGTGGCTCCTGGCAGAGGATGGATGCTCACAACCAGTGATGTCTCTGCTCTGCACCTGGGGGCTGCGAAGGCAGGTGCACACAGATTATCACCTGACTGCTGTGTGGTGCGTTGCTAACTTGAGTTGGTTAGCAGAGAGGCTGTGGTGCCACGGGTCAGAGGGTGGGCTCGAGGAAAGCTAAGCAGCCCTAGTGGCTGCACTCTTCAAGGCAGACTGCTGCACAGCTTTGCTTTTGGTGTTTTGTGAGACCACTTCTGACAGCCATAGTGGAAGGTGTGCTTTTCCTCAAATGCAGCTTTTGCCCAAGTGAAGTTTTGGCTCATTATTGATTGTATCTGGATTTCAGGAGGCAGTGCTAAGGTGATTCACATTCGTTAATTAAACTTCCAGCACCATCCTGGGAGGCAGGTTTAGAGAGGAGGAAATGGAGATGAGTAACCTAAAGGTACAAAGGGAATCTGCTTCTGAGCTGAAAATAAACTTTGGCTCTAGGCATTGTGCCTCCGAAAATTACTACACTACTTGAGTTTCATGTCAACACTGCCCCATTACAGCACTGTAATTTAGAGTAATTTATAAATCTGTATCTGTGGTGGATAAGATTTGCATAATCCACATCCATTAAAAATAAAAGGACTTCTATTAAAAAATTAAGTAATAAAAAGAACATACCATCAGTAACATGGATAGACTGGCTAAAAAAGGGTGTCACTGCTTTATATCTGGCTTCCACTGACCATTGAGAAGCAGATGTATTGTCAGACCATTGACCACCTAGTCCTGTATATAATCTCTATCTGTAACAGCCAGAGAAAGACTACAGGGACAGGACAAGTCATGCCTTTTTTTTTTTGGTCACGTCTTGCTGGTTTTGAGAAATCTGCTCAAATTCTATTCTGAAATCTATTTTCAGCTTTGAATTTTGGAAATTGTGCATCGTCATGGCAACATATCCATAGTAATCTGTCTTTTCTACAGTTCTTGTGAACTGTATGATTAAGCAGATGATAAGCACTCAAGCCTCTCTCAAATACGTTTTGTAATCACCATCTCCTAATGGTGTGTTGTGATATATACTTGCATTTGTGAAGTTTCTTCTAAAGCAGGATAACTTAATCTGTCCATCATAGCCTAGAAGACTCGAGAAATGTGGTGAGTCTAGTTACAGTGTTTGTTCTTTCATTTCTTTTATAGAAGAATTAGTGGTTATGGAAACTGCCAAAAGACCCTTTCCTGTAGGAATTTGAAGGGAGATAAGGAAGGCCCTTATAAAATGTGGAAGAAGTCATTGTGTTCTGTGTTTTCTTCCCAGAGCTCTGTAGTTGCCTCCTTGCCATGGGTAGGGTGATCATTTGTGCTAGCATCAGGACATGCTTGCACTGAGTGGTTTTCTTTTATCATAGGCCATCCAGTCCACTTAGTAATCTTTGACAAAAACCTTTTATGGCTTTGTTTTTAGCTCTTGTGTGAGCATTGTTCTTTTAAAACAACATCATAAAATGGTTTTATTAAAAATTACAGAAGTGGGTAATTAATTAAAATTTTTTCTAAGATTTTAAAAAGGAAGTTGTTGTATTTTTTAGTAGTTACACTTGATTCTGTATGGCTGTAAGGAACAAGGGAAATCAGGAAAACAAATTTCCCCTGGTTTTCATTGTAGGCACATGGGTCAAAGACCCAGCATGTTGTTCTCGGAAGAAGCTGTTTCATTTTTCCTAATGTGGACATGCATACTAAAGCTTGCTGGTTTATGACTGAACAGTACTAAAATGCTGTTTATTGTCAGTCTCTTCACATCTGAATCATGTTATTCAATCCAGATTTTCTTTGAAACCACTGTCAGATGTGCAGTATGGATGAATGCTTGGAGAAACCAATGGGTTTTAGACATTGATGCTTTTAATTATTGTGGTTAATTGTTGATTTCACACGTGGGGAGAACATGCTTATTTCTGTTACCTATTTAGATTTACATGTTGCATGAAAGGTATAGCTGGTTTTTTGTAAGAAAAAATAATTATGGGGAAAATAGTAGGCTTTTGCTTTGCTTTTGCTTTGCTTATGCTATGCATTTGGAAACAAGGTAGAGTTGGTTTTATATATCTCTTTGTAATCATGAATGTATTTCTTTGCTTGTTTGAACAAGTATTTCACTAGGAAGCAGTGGCATTTGGTTTTGTTGTTCCTTCATCCAAATTTTACCAAGGAGGAGAAGAAAAAGAAACTTTCTGGGTTCCTTTCAAATAGTGATACGCTCTTTTCCTGGAAATAAATGTATCCTGATTTCTCATGTGCAAATAAACACTGAAGTATCTTTGTTTCTCATGTGCAAATAAAAGGCAAGAGCTTCTCATTCCATCTGTCAAATCAAGGGTTACTATGTGCTTAGTTGCATCCTGACCTGATACACATTGTTTTTATTTTCTTTTTATCCCTTGATTTATAAAAGTGGCTGAAACCTGCAGAAAAACCTTGGAACCTGGAAATTGAACTTTCAGCTATAGGAATGAAATCTGGTACTAGATACTGCTTCTTTCCAAGAACCTTGTCATGCTTGCAGTTTGCAACATGCTTTTATATGATCCTATGTAGATGAGCTTCTGATTTATTTTTCTTGTTTATAGACATATGTTCATCAAGTATAAGTACTGAAAATTCAAGGAGCTATACCAGAGAAGTAGGAGTTTCATTTCTGGTTGGAACATGTGCCTAGTCATGATTGTGAAGGTTCTTTTTTCTGCTCTTCTGGGTTTTTTTTAAATGCATGACTAGAACATGCCATATGCTGTAATACTTTCCATTTGCAGAGCCCTCTGATGACTGCAAGCTGCTCTGTAAATATTTTTTTGGTCTGACAGTCATTTTTCAGAGTCTGGAGCCCTCTCCATTTTTGGTGGGAATGCAACTAAGTGATTTGTTTGGGGTCATGCAGGGTATCAGTTGGAGCATAGTGGTAACATGGATTTGTACATTTTTTGCTTTTCTGATGTCTTTATTGTATTTTTCTCTACGTTACATAGTACAGTGCATCACACCTGGAAAATAACTAGAAAAATGCTTTGGGCTGAAAATACAAAGTTTGGAGAATAACTTGAGAGAGTTTGGAATAAGTAATCGTTACTTCCTTACATGTTTTGAAAATGATAGTCATTGAGAATAATAGATAAACTGGACTGCAGTAACAGTCCTATGAAGATACTTCCTTTTGGATTATTTTAGGTAATACATAGATGCTAGATATTACTTATGTATAAACTTGAGCTTTGGATAATTTTTAGAATTCCACAATAGAAAATGTTAAGATAAGATGTTTCGAGCTGTGTGGTCTTCCTCTTTGTGTTTGGTGGTTTGGGGGTTTTTTTGTGCATGGAGTTTTTTGGTGGTTTGGGGTTATTTCTGTGTTCCTTCCTCTTCCCCACTGGATACAAGTGCAATACATCTACTGCTGCTAAGTGCAAGCAAACCTTGCATACAAAGGAGATAGACAGAGGGGATTTTCAGTAGCTGAACACAGGAAATAGTTTCAGTTCTAGGTATCTAAGGACGGTCTTGGGGAAGAATTTTGGTGTCCCTAATAAAGAGGAGTATTTAATAACAATGGGGTTTCTTCCCTTTTTCCTCTTTAATTCTGGTAGTTTCTATGGACCATTATTTCTGTTGCTGTTTCAATACTTGTGTTTATGAAAAGATATCATCACGTCCAATAATACTTTTGTATAGATGATGGTATTCCCTATATATTAAATAACTTGAGAATTTCAGGAAATTCAATCATGTAATCACAAGGGTTTTCACATCGCTTTTTGTGGGAAGCATAACTCCTAAAAAGGAGTTCCTCAAGGGTGTTGAGAATATTTTACAAAGATGAGTTAAGTGAAACATTAGTTCAGCTACCACTGGCATTCAGTAAGGGAGAGAACAGATGTCGTGGTAGTTTGGGAGGCAGCTGAGGTAACATCTCGGAACATCTGGTGGATGTTTCCCTAGCAGCTGAAGGAACTACACAGATGCTAAATTTTTTTCCCCCATATTCTGCCCAGCTATTCTTGTGATGTTTGTATGTCTGTGACTAGAAAGGACACCCATCTCCCCCAGTATAGACTTATATTTGCATCAGTGAAAGTTTGCCTAGGAAGCTGAAGAGAATGATATGGAGAATTTGAAAATGCTTTACTTAAAATTGCATCAGTGTAATCAGAAAGCTTTTGGGCCATTTCTCTCCTGTGTCCACTGATAACTGAATGTAAGGGAGTCTGTACCAGCTTGTACTAAAACTCTCTGTATTTCACTCTAGGTCACAGGCATTGTTTTACTAATCTGCAGCCATCTCTGAGCCATTAATGTATATAGAAACAGTTTCAACTTGGCTGTTAGCTGTTCTCAGAAAGTTTAAGCTGTTTTTTTATAGATGTTCTCTACATGAAAATCTGAAGGTTCTTTTGTTGGGGGATTTTTTTGCATATAACAATGAGTTTTACCAGCTTTAGGTTGATTGCTGAGGCTGAAAAGGTAAAAATGAAATAATTTTACTGTCTTCTTTTGACAACTCAACCTTAATAAGGTTATGATAAGAACTGGGAATGTTACAAAACATTGGAGGTTCCTTTTTCAGTAGCATCTTATCACAAATATTTTCTGAAACCTTATCAGTGAGCCATCACATTTGTACAAGTCACATTAACTCATTCCCTCAAATCAACAGACTGAGAACAGATGTTTCTATGACTTTCAAAGCAGCTGCAAAGCTGTCTGGACTCCCAGCAGCACAGTCATGTGTCCCAGCCTACCTGGTCAGAGCTAATTTACTGTTGGGAGCACAGTTTCCATTCACAGTGCCATGTTGATAGGCAAGAGCACTGACTGTCTTCAAAGTTTCAAGTTTGCTGCAATCTTTTTGGCCTAAATTGGCCATTTAAGCTGTTCAGTGTCTAATGAAACCTGTGAAGAGACTGCTGTGGGCTGCCCTGTGGTTAGAGCAGCTAGTAGAGCTCATTCTCAAGTATCTGTTCACTTTTACTCAGCCTGAATGAAAACTGGTTGGTGGTGCAAGCTAAACATGGGTTGGATGGAGTGGGATGCCCTCTGGCATGACCTTGAAGAATTACCAGAGACAAGAACAGTCAAGTCATCTGAGAAATCTTGTTTAGAGTTTTTCCAAGAATGCATCATTTGAAGCTCATGTTATCATGTCCCTTGGCTATATCACTTAACAGCTGAAAGATGGGCATGTCGATTTATTTTCAATAGGCTTGGCCTTCATGAGCCATGAATGTGCCACTTTGTAGATTTACTTTACCAGGATGATTTCCAATTGACTGATTGCAAATGCTGGCTCCAGGCTCCAGCAGGTGCTTATGGCACTGTCTCTTTCTGAGTGCTGTGGAGTTTCCTGCCAGCTGAATGCAGGCTGAGTGGAAAGAGGAGATTCTCTTCTATTTATTAAATTATATTTTAGATAAATCAGAGTAGTTCTCAGATGTGTTCATTTGATTCTTGCTATAAAGATACATTTAATTCTTCTCATGGGACTAAGGCAATTCAAAATCCTGAGTTCTTTGTCATATGGTTTGAACTCAGCATAGCTGAGAACCTAGAGCAACCATGTACTTTCTCCATTGCTCCCAAATGGAGGGAGAATAGGGAAGAAAAGCCCTTACTCTTGGTGGTTGCAATCTGAAAAGTGTTATGCTACTCTCTGCAATAATTATGTCTCATGAATGTATTCTTTGGTGCTTTTGTTTTCTTTTTATTCTCTTCTGGCTTACATTTTTCTACTTTGCGTTTTCTAAATACTAATTGCAGTATGCTTTAGAAACTGTAATATGGGGAGTTGCTAATTAATAGGAAAAAAACTAAACTTTTGTATATTTTGGTGAGTTTCATTTGCCAGCCACTTTAACCACATAACCAGTTTTGGGAGAGAAAAGAGGACAACCACCCCCTCCCCCATGAATTCTTAATTACTATAAATGACTTGGTATATTATTAGGAGCATAATCTAATGGCCACACAGTTAAATATTTACTTGTGAGTTTACTTAGTACAGCTTACTTTCTTTTTAAGCCACAGATTTCTACATTGCATCCTTTATTCAACTCTTTGGTCTTCCTATACTCATAATCTCTGTATCTGTGATGTTAAAGAAACCAGAGTGTGAGGTCAAAATTTCCATTACATAGCCAGAGAGGAATTTCAAGGGACAATGCCAAAATCACTTAAAAAAATAAACTTACAGGAAAGATGACTCATCAATCAACAATTGCTGTTCTAGAAAATAGAGTTAGTTATATATGTTTTGGATACAGAGATGGACAAAATGCACCCTGACAGGCAGGGTTAGATCAGGGTGATTTGTTTGTTTGTTTCCAGACTTTTTTACCTTGACCTATGCTTCTTTTTCACCCTAAAGGAGGACCTAAGTAGCACACAGCTTCACATTGCCAGAATCATTGCCTCTCAGAACTACTATCTAGCAAAAATAAAAAGATTATCTGGTTTCTTGTTGCTTGCACTAATTAGCTATGCAGCTGAAGGACAAGAGGAATAGCCTTCTGTGCTTAACTGCTCTTGAAACTTAACATGAGGCCACCTGAGAGATCAAAATACAGCCTTTATTACTAAATGGAGATGACAGACTTCTGCTTCAGTATGCAGTAATATGAGTGTGAAAAAGATGTGATAAAAAGCATTTTCCCCTCTTCTAAAATACTGAATAAATAGCACACGGGACTGAAATCCTTCTGAGAGGAAATATGTTGAGCTATGGCAGCATCTCTAGGGGAGTGTGGCAGGCCTGCTGCTTGTGGCTTTTTGTGTTATGGCAGCCCTTCAGTGGGAAAGGCTCTGGTGTTNTCTGGTGTTTCTGGCCTTCCCTGTCCCCTGAGCCACACGATCTTTTTGCTGTGTTAACTTTACACGTGAAGAGACAAATGAGTACTGAGACTTCAAGAAGATGGCACTGGAGATGAATCTGCCACATCTTGTGGTTCTTTCTGCAACCATGTTGGCTTTCTGGTCTGAACAGGGAAGAGGGAAGGAAATGGTGTAACCACTCACTGTCCCTCTCACAGAGGGTAGACTGGCTATTTTGCGCTGCTGGATGTTTCTCCCTGACAGAAGACGTAATGACTCTGTAAAGCTTTCCTGCTCATGAGACACTTCATCAGAGTAGCATACCAACTAAAGGTGTGACTTCTGACTTCATTGCTTTCTGGCCTTAGAAAACATTTAGTCAATACTGTAATTATTTGAAAGTAGGAAGCATACTCTTGTGCCCTGCATTATACATGTTGTTTTTACAGATTTTTCTTTGCAGTCACATTTTTTCATGGAATAATAGTGTGGCAACCTTGACAGTACATGCTTTTTGAAAAGGGATGTGTTCTGCAAGCAAACCCTGTCTGCTATATGTGTTTTACTGCACTTAAGTTTGATGCTTTCCTATATTAGTGTTCTGAAGATGTTAGCATGTTTAGAGCTGACTTCATTTGTTGAAGCAGATAATGTTTACAAGAGTGCAGACTGCCTGTTTCTTCTGGAGCTTCAACATTTGTACTCAGCATAGCTGAGAACTTTGAGGTACCATGTACTTTCTCCATTGCCCCCAAATGGAGGGAGAATAGGGAAGAAAAGCCCTTACTTTTGGTGGTTGCTATCTGAGGAGTGTTATGGGACATCTCTCTGAGTATCGATGGGTAGTGTTACAGGTAAAGGGTTGCACTTCTCACATTCAGTACATTTGAAAATACTTGTGAGAAACAGTTGAAACTCTTCTGGGTAGAGGATGTGTCACTGACCTGTCCTCTGTTTCTCCCCACTGATGTCAGATGTGTTTAGAGCACAGTAGTGTGGGGTTCAGTGCACGTTAGCTAACAGCTTAGTGTGATTAATAAGAATATGGGCAACAGTGATGTGACTGCAGAGTCCTTTCGGGGGTTAAATGGGAGTGCTGCAGAAATTGATGCATTCCTTCACCCCAATCTCTTTTACCTTAAGTTTCCTTCACAGTTTGGATTTCTGGATATTTGTTTTTAATGTGTTAGTGCAGAGAATTGGAACATGGGTGACACGTTTGAGTGATGGCCACAATACTTGCAGCTTTCAGAACACTGTATGGGGGCCATCTCTTGGCTTAGCCTCACCCTCACGGGTGATAAGTAAGTGGACCAGAAGAGTTTCTCCCAGTCTTCCCCAAGAAATATTCCCTTTTATCCCTAGAGGCTGCAGAGCCTAGCAACTATCTCTGTGTTTTATTTTCCCTAAGATGCTGTGATACCATGGTGATGAGTTATTAATAAACCTCCAGGCAGATGGAGAGAGCTTTTAACTGAGAATAACCATATATGAACAAATGTCATGATTTGGTCTGTTGGGCAGAGCAACTGAGCATTTAGTGCAAAAGTACGACTTAATCTGCAAATAAATCAGCAGTCTTTTTGCTTAAATGTCAAAATTACACCATGTTTATGGAAGAGCAAAGGATTGTAAAGCACTGCATGCATTATTTTAAATATATGAACATAATGAATTAGAGCTGAGATTTTTTTCATGTTTGTTGCATTTATGAACATATTATGAGCTATTATAAGTGCAGTAACAGTTTCTCATACAGCACAGTGCTCTGCTTTGATGGCACTGACTCAAAGTTCTGTAAGTCTTTATACTAATGTGCAGTAATCTCTATAACAGTGACAGTAATCCCCTCTTCTAATATGGAACTTGAGTTAAAAAATCTGTGAAATGAAAGCTTTAAAGCAGCTTTTGGGAATTAGTAATTTATAAACCTTCCATCTGTCATCCATACCAATAGAAATGTCTTTATAATAACAGAGCAACAGGGTACTCACACTTAGGAAAAGCAGTGAAGCCTTGAGGATTTTACTTTTTTTTTTTCCTTTGTTAATGTGTGAATGGCATTAATTGCATAACAGGAGCAGCAAGAGATTGGTTGCAAGTGGTGTGAAATTGTTATATTGCCCTACCCAAATGATGCATCCTTAATCTCTTGTGCAATTTTATTATGCTGCAGTCAGCCTACATTGCGCTTCAGCTGTTGATAAGGGTTTGAGGTAATAATGTCTTACATGGCAACATTGCAGGCTTCCTGAAGTTTTCGCTTACCAGCTGCTCAGATGCTGATGAGGAAAAAAGCAACTATCTCCACAAATGTGGAAAGCTGGACAAACCAGTTCTTTTTAATATTTCACTTAACAATTTCAGATGGTTGTATTTATTGAGAGAATAGGCCCTTGAAAGTCTTCATCTGCCTTGACTTGCAAAAAAGTTTGTTTCTGTTTTTGTGGCCTTGAGCAGGAATTGAACTGTGGCTGTGAAAACCCATGAGTAAGCAGGTAAGATAGACCATTATGTACATTTGTGATGTCTGTAACACTCAGTGACTTAGATAATGCTGTGTCCCTTTACACTTCACACACACTGCGAGAGGCATTGTCTGTGGCCAGTATTGTATTTCAATATGGCACAGGCCTGTTTGGAAGCCTGTCACTACTGGGGTGGGTAGAGCGGTGTGTGTTCATTGGGTGAACATCATTTAGGTCATAGTGGTGTTGCTGTCACTCCCATGGAAATTTCATGGAATTAAACGGGTAGCTCATGCGACAAACTCTGAAAATGTTATCCATGATGACCATATTTCTCTCCTTTCCTCTTTCCTCTCCGCTTTGATCATCTGTGTTGGATAAATGGAATTAGTGTTCTGAAATTTACCTTAAAAATACTATAGAGAGACCTAAGCAGCACACTGAAAAACTGAGAGCAAAATTTACATGACCTCTCAATGGAGGTATTTGTAAAGTATAGGTGAAGTGTCAAGAACTGCTGTGACTTTTTATTCCATATGGGGATATAAGGGATTTTGTAAAGCATTCCAGCAGAGTGAGACAATCAACAATCTTTCTGCTGTGTGCGTGAGGTACGTTTTTGGTTGGGGGTTTGTTTTTTGGGGTTTTTTTTTTTAGCAAACAAAGAAAGACACAAAACAAACTGTTCCATCTGTAAAATGCACTATTATTCTCCAAAGAAAACTTTCTAGTAGAAAGATGCTGGAAAAGGGGCAATCTTGATGAAGCAATTGTCAGGGAAGCTAGGGGAGGAAGTGTATTGCATGAAGACATGTTGATTTTCTTTGGAGCCTTCATATTCTTTTGCTTTTGTGATTTCATGAATTCACAGGATGAAGCATTTCTTAATAAGCCTATCTACCTATGGGAAGAGTTTTGTCTGGATTTAACCTTGGCTGTAGCCTTGCT
>VZTR01030827.1:62671-72844 GCA_013400775.1 Chaetops frenatus
TGGCTTACAATACACAGCTCAGTAGAAGTGGGCATGGAAGCACAAAATGCACAAGGAAATGTACTTTGAGAGATTTTGAGGCAAGCTGGGAAAATGTATTGAGGATGTAATGCTTACTTAGTAATGTATTTTACATATATATGTGTGTGTGTGTATATATATATACATAAAATAATATGTGATATATTAAATATTTTTTTAAAAANTTTTTAATTGGACATGATAATATTTGAGGCAGTATTTTGGCTAATTGTTTAAATCTGCATTTAGACAATTGCTAAAATGAATGCTATTTTTGTTATGTAATATTATAAACCACACATGCCCTATAGTCTCTTCTCTAACTGGGAAACAATTAAAATTAAAAGACGTCTACTTCTTGAGACCAAATTTTAATGACTTTATGCTTGAGTTGTATTATAGCAGCTCAGGGGAATTCTAATGGGACATTTTTATCCCTTTAAAGACTTGTGTGGATGCCCATGTAGGAGCTGAAAAGAAACACTCTTTCAGTCTGAATGACTATAGAGATAAACTACAAGGACTGCTCCTGACCTCGGTTCCCTCATTTCTAACATTCTACAGTGTGTAGCTGTGAAAAGGTAAAACAGCACAAAAGTTAGGTCTGACACTTTTTCAGACCCCATAACAGAAAAGAATAGAATGTCTGACTTACGTCATTGAATAGATCTCTGAAATATTCAGGTTTGGAGACTGAATTCCTATGCAGACCAAGCTTTTACATTGGGGAAATAAGACTCACCAATATATTTCATATTTGCCTATGCATCACTGTATTCACAGCACAATTTTAATTCACTTCAGCATTTTAATTATATGTTAAAACACAAACACCTGCAGGCTCAAATAATTCTTTTCATGGGCTGCTGATTTTTTTCCTTTTTAAATGATGGAAACTGCCTGGAGTCCTGAGACAACGGAAATTTTCAAGACTTCACGTACAAGAGTCACGGAAGAGATATTGGAGTGTGCCCTGAGGCTGATTATTTCATTCCCTCCCTTTCTTCCTCACAGAACAGATCGTGTTCTAATATATTCCTCAGACCGTGGTCTAATATAGTTTTTTGCCTTTTTGATAAGGTGCANATCTACGTACAAGAGTCACGGAAGAGATATTGGAGTGTGCCCTGAGGCTGATTATTTCATTCCCTCCCTTTCTTCCTCACAGAACAGATGTAGCTCAGACCGTGGTCTAATATAGTTTTTTGCCTTTTTGATAAGGTGCATAGGTTGGACAGGAGTTGGAGATGAAATTGGTATCATGCTTCAGCCTTCTACCTGCTCTGTGACACTGCCCATAAAGAGTCATGATTCATCCTTCCATCAGTTTTGTCTTCCAGTAGCTCTGAGAATGTCTGTGTAATAGCTCAGAGCATGGGTGAAGTGTTTATTAAAATGTTGTTCATGCCCAAAAGCCACAGGCAGCCTGACTGATCAATTCTCTCTGGGCTTCCATAGCACAAATTATATCTCTATTGTGTGGGGATCTTTAGTTCTCCTGTCTACATCTAATATTCTTTTCTCTTAAAATCTTCAACTGGATTTATCTCTTCTCAGTCTTGAGGTAGATTGGATTTACCTAAACTGTAAGCACAGCAAAAATCAGTCCTGGCTGACCACATTGTTTTAGTTTGTGGGGCAGATGGGATGCAAACTCCATTTTATACACAGTCATCATTTACCCAGATGTGAAGGTCCAAATATTCAATTCCTAACTTTATTAAAGCACTTGGACGTGGTAAGACATTAATCAGGGCCTTGATATAAATATGGCTATTTAATGGCTGTGTTGGAGTTAATGCCCATCCTGAATTAGTTGCTGTTATGAAAAGACTTGGTCTTGCATTTGAGCTGAAGCTGGACAAGCTCCAGTGAGTGGCTTTCCATGCCCCCAAACCCACAGTGTTAAGCAACACGTACTTGGTTGGAGGACTGAGTGAACAGGAAGAAGAGATGACTTCAAGACTCAAGTTCTTTGATCCATAATTAGTTATGGTATTAATTTGACTTCAAATTATGATCCTATTTTACTGTCTGGATGGATATCATTTTTATTCTAGAAAAAATAAGGGATTTTAGGTTGGAGGCCTAAGTTCTAATTTGTTTATGACTGACAAATGAAAAAATCAGTGATTGATTTTGTAGCTCAGAGATGCTGTATTCCTTGTTTTCAGCAACTCCAGAATCCTTTGCAGCCAAAATTGCTGTTGTCAGACTTCAAGGACTGCATCCAAGAGATGTAGTTTGCAAACACTTCCCAACTGGAAGCTGTTTTTTCTTTCAAAAAAACTCACATAGGAATGGAGGATCTCAATTATCCCCCACAGCCTTAAGTTCCCCATACTCTTACACCACATTCTTGCTGCTTTGAGAGAGTCACTCTTACCAGGTGGATATGAGGTAATAAACTGCTCTGTGTTCTGTAGTCACAGCTGGGCTGCTCCCATGCCTGACCCTCACAGAGCTATTGCAGTGTGTCTAGACATGTCTTTGGATCTGTGTTAGTTGCCTGCATGCAATGGGAGCTCTGCATTCTCCTCCCTTACGCTTGCAACATCTTCAGCTTTCTCCTCCTTTCCAACTTCTCTGGTCGCATTCATACGAGGACAAAATTCTGTCATTTTACCCTGCATGCTTTCTCAGTATTGGCTGCCAGATAAATAGCATGTGCTTCCTGTTCATTTGTTGCCTTAGACACTGATTTTGCCTGTTTTAAAGAACTTTAAGGTTTGGCAAGGCTAACACTGTAGTGACAGTTGTGTTCTTTCACCAAGTTTTCCCTCTCGACTGCTTTTCTGTTCCAGGGGAGAGCAATAACCAATTTTCCTTTTTTGCTTTCACTGCTCAGCTTGGTGCTAATCTGCTGGCATTTCTTTCTCTGATCTCTTATTGTCTGCCTAGCCTCAGTCTTGCTGCCTTTATTCTGACAGCTGCTCCAGACTTCTTTTATGTCTTCTTTTATGTCCTTGACATACTTGTGTGTCATCTTTGTTGGTGCCTTTGATGTTTGGCATGACCTTACTGAGATCTCTGCTTGAAGGAACTTGCCTTTCTAATGGCCCAGAAGGCACTGGAGAAGCAGATGAAGGAGAGGAGTCGTCTGGAACCAATAAGTTCATGGGCTTGTTATCAGCAAATAGTTGTGCTTCTATGTCTTATCCCTTTTCCACTGTATGAGACAGTGTGCAACTTCTTATGTTTTCATCCTACACCTTGTACACTCTGTTTCTGCACTGTCAAGAGTGATCAGGTACCAAAATGGACTGGGACTTGTAACTGAATGTTTTCTTTGGGTTAAGGAGCTGGTGGATTTTTTTTTTCCCCATTAGGTTACAAGCTTGTTTTTAAGGACAAACATACTTCAGATGCCTTTCACTCTCCCTTTGCAAGATGCAAGTATTTTTTTCCCCCAAAATATGAGGCATTAGATTTTAAAATACTGCATTTTTACACCAATTGTGGTGATTTCATCCTGGAATTATAGTGGGGTTCCAAAATTATATTTTACATAGTGGGGCTAGAAGAAGCATCTCTTCACTGTGGTATTTTAAAAAACTGATAGGCAGATTTCTACATGCAATTCAGCATTTCATAATTATATTGCATTGAGTTGAGAGTATTTGGTCAAGAAATGGGATTATGAATAAACTGGTGGAGTAACTGTATAGCCAGCTACCTTGAAGTAGTGCTCAGTCATTTAATTTTACATGAATTTTTAATAATAAATCCACCCTGTTTACTGTATTAAATTCCACTTGGTGTGGATTCTTAGATCTCTGTGGTCTGTCAGTGACAGAAGGATTTTGAGACATGAAACTGTTTACTTTCTGAACTTTCATTTGCTTTGCACTTTACTCCTTTTAATAACTAAATGATTGTTTAATATTTGAGGTTGAAACTGGAAGCAGTTCTTTTTCATCTGCTTCCCACCAGCTCAGTTGAAGTTTCTCAAAAAAAAAAGACATAAGATCTGAATACCCTAAACTATCCAAATTAGTGTACTTTTTCTTGGTGATAAATAGCACCCTGGAAGGTATCAGTTAATTCAGTCTTAAATCTTTAAGAGGTAATTTTGACAGGGTTCTGTAAATGTAGAAAGTTTAACAGAGTAACCAGAGAAAGGTTCCTAATGAAATCCTGGCTTTGGTGGTGAAAACATCTGTCTAGTTTTAATAAAAGCTTGATTACACTGCATTCATGAGGATTTCTGCAAGTCTGCCCTGATGACGTATAAACTTTAAATTAGGCATAGTCAATAAAAGGCCACCTAATATGGTTTCATATTTTGCAAGGTTTCCCTGTAATTGCCCCCGCTAGTTAGTCTGTTTTCTAACCATTGTGGGATCTGCATGTGCTGAAAGAAATCATCCTGGGAAGGATGGAGCTTGTACTGATTATAATGATGTGAAGTGACCTGACAGAGACCTCCCCCCTGCTGCCTCCTTATTTAGTGACCCTCCACAAGTGATGCCTTCTCCCAGCAGCTGTTTTCTAAATTTGGTATGACAAACGGTATCATAAAGGTGGCAGGTGAGGTTAAGAGATCTGATCAGAACATACTGATTTAACAGCCACCAAAAGATACAAAAGAATATAAGGAAAAACCATCAAGTGCTGTCTCTTTATCATTGTATCAGTTTTCTCTGCACGATCCCTTGTGAAAGCTTCTACTGATGGCTTTCAGCTATGTATCATTATAATACCTCCAATAAGCATTGCATAATAGGAAAAATATGCTACATTGAGCAATGAAACTGGTGTTAGCCAGTCCTGTGGCCCATATCAAAATGCTCTCACTAGTATTCCCTGTAACAACACTTCCTCAGATGTAATGGACTACAGCATATCATCAAGTAAGCGTTCATACATCTACTTTAATGTTTTTTGCATATCCCTGTTACAAGTAATGGCTGGGACTACGCAAGAGAAAAAGAATCCATTTTTTCTCTCTGTAATAGCTCAGACAATTTTAAAGCACATTCTCTGCCATTGCTGTGTTTGCATGGCTAAATAGGCACTCTATGTGTTGGTTCTCTCAGACACTGAGGAAGGGGAGAAAACACAATGATGATAAAACCACAAGAATTAAACTAGAACAACTGGGTAGACAGTAGCACTTCACTGATTTTTATTGTTGGTTCTCTTACTGACAGTTCAGTAGATTACAAGTTGTCTCCTATTAATGGTGTGGTTTATAAGAAGAAATTTGCAGAACAAGTACATCTGAGGTGCTCTAACTGGAGTAGCAAATCCTTATTTCAGAAGCACTTCAGATATTAGAAGCTTTGAAAAGGATCTTCTCTCTTTACTGTAGGGTGATATATCAGTATATACTTGGACTGGAAATACAAAGATGTCATTGGAAATCAGACTGACAGTCTAGGATAAGTCTGAAATGGAGCTCCGGTATTAACTTCTGTCGTAAAATTGTTCTTAACTATTTGAATTCTCCTTACATTAGAACATTGTACTCTTTAAGGTGCTAACCAGAAAATAACCCTTAGGTATCTTTATTTGGGTGGTTATTTTCTGTGTTTGCTTACCAGCATTAAAGCATAGGAGTTACTTTCTGCATGGGATTGAAATGTTGCAAGCTCTCTACAGGTATTTTCAGTTGTCATCTTGAAGAGTTTTGAAGACTATCATTACAGATACAGGTAGGTAGGATATATGTAGGTGTAGAAATCTTTTGTCATAAAGCTTCAGTATAAAAAGTACACTGAAAAATTAATATATTCTGAAGATGTTGAGGTATAAAAGGCACATACCTCTTTGTATGAATGATAGTTTTGGCCAAATGCAACATAATGTAATGAATATTAATATACTGAATGATTAGATTTGTCACACTCATGACACAATGAATTCTAGCACACAGGCACTGTAAAGGGGAAGGTGACTGATGGCAATGGAATGGACAGATGGACCTTGAAATGCTTTCAGTGAGAGCTGGAGAGGACCACTTTTGGTCATGATTTTTTTTGCATTTAAATTTTAAATAATTATGTGAGAGAAAATTGGCCCCACAAAATAAGTTATGAAGGATCATAACTTATGGAGAATGGAGAAAGGCATTATTCTGTAGCTATAAACAGGGTCCATCAGGCACTCAGGACCTGAAGAAAAGTTGAAAGTTGTACCTGTAGCCGTGCATGGTGTTCACACAAAGTGTGGGAATGATTTATTTCAGCTGTCTGAGAAGCTCAGCATCTGCAGAGTGCTCATGGGTCATCACCTTCTAAGCATAAGCAGGCACCCATCCTCATGTTCAGGCCTTGCTCTGCTCCTTCCAGGCAGAGGGGTGGGAAGGGCGGGCCATGGGCGCATCACAGCCATGTCTGCTGTAAACATTTATGTCTGCTTCAGCCTGCACATGGGGAAGCAGCACATAACAGAAATCCAGCTACAATCTTGTTTACCCAGTCAGCATGTTTTAAGATATAAATATTTTTATTCTCTTTTTTTTTGGATATTTGTCAAGTGCATTTTGGGTTCAGTGGGAAATTTATAGTGTAATGTTTGGTAGCAGTTGTATATTTTGAGGATGATGCCATGAGAAACAGGATGCCCAGGTTCTACCTTGTTTAAACAATCTTTCTAGGTTTTACTGCCATGCTCCACACCATGGGATGCAAGTGCTTCTCAAGCCCTCTGACCTGCAGAGTCAAGGGCTGGGTAGGCACTCTGCCTTATGTTTTTTAGGGATGGAAGTTAGAGGCCTTTTGCTCTGTACCTTGGAAGAGTTTTGCCTGATACAGCAGGTTTTGCTGTTGCCTGTGTTCTGAGGTAGAATTCTTCAACCACCTTAAAAGTTGTTGGCAAAGTGACCTTGAAGAAAATTGCCTCGGGTACTGTACCTGGGGCATGACACAGTATTAATGTGTTGACCTAAACTTCAAATCCTAAGGTGGAATGGGGTGGTGGCTGTGTTAGAAGCAAGTTAACCAAACAGTGTTGTTAAGTGCCTTTGTCCAGGGCATACTGAGGGGCCAGTCAAGATCCTCTGGGTGCTGCTTGGCTAAGCACAGTGCAAATTTGAACAGACCTTGTTCCAAAAGGCTTGTGGACAGTATTGGTAGAATGAAAAATGTGGGGAATACAAAAGTTAAAGCAACTTAGCTACACATGTGAAATCAGATTAGTGTTATGATTTTTCTTGTGTTGGGGGGGAAAAAGCATGAAGTAAGGGCTGTTTTAGTGAAGAGGAGAAAAACCAGAGAGAATGAAAGCAGAACAGAAAAGAGCAGAGCATGTTGTTAATGGAGACAAGAATAAAATAATGAAAGAGGGTGCAGAGGTTAGAGGAGGCAGAGAAACACCATGTTTAAGTAAGGAATAAAGGTAAACCTAATGCTTGTAATACACTGTAGATTTTGAAGAGTGCATCTTGACCTGCACTCCTACAATATTTTCCTCTGAAATGTTGTATTGAAAAGGATGGATGCTGAACTGTTCAAAGGACAAGCAGAAGCTGCTGGAAGTAGTTGTGCCCATTTGATGAAAGCGTGAGCTTTGGCATGTCTAATCACTGTGTGGTTCTAGAAGCAGCTTTCCTTTTTCTTCCCAACCTCAAATCCTTCACAATCAGAATTCCTATACTGCAATCACACTGTTGTAAGAAAGTGGCCAGCCTCATATGTTGCTCCTGTGTTGGTTGCAAGAAGATTTCGACCTTTCCATAGACACCAGTTTCATTGAGACTAGGAACCAGCTGCTGTCCTACAGTCTGTCCCAGGTCTAGCCCCCCTCACCCCTGGCTTTGGAGTCCAGCCCTTGACAGCTTTCTGTCTGTTCTGGATTAACTTGATCTTCCCACAGAATGAATCCCAAACTCCCAGACTCCAAAGAAGCTCTAGCCTAGGCCTGCATCCCTTCCCAACTTATTCCACACTAAAATACATCCCAAGAAGGGGCTTTAGACCTTTTTGTCTCTGCTGAGTGAAGGATTCCCTTCAGTAGTCAAAAAAGTAGAAACTTGAGGGACAGAAAAGCAGCACATGATCTGGACTTTTGATTAGAAACAGTTGAATGTTTTTCTGTGTGTTCCTGTGTACTCTGTGTTGCCTCCTACATAGGATGCTTAGAGATCTTGCATTATCCGTGGGCAGCTTTGAAGGTGTGCCCGTAAGTATTTGTGAGGAATAGAGAAGGTAAGTTGTGAAAATCTGATGGCTCATAATATTGATGAGGGTGGGTGAATCTCAGGAAGAAATTTAAGGCTATATTTATCTGTTTTGTCCTGGTCCCCCCTCCCATTTTGGCACACAGAATTTATAAAATGAACCAAATTAGAGTGCTCTAGTATCTTTTTTTCTTTGTATGTACGTAAGTTGTGCTTTTTCAGTTGATCTACTGGAAGGAGCACCTGCACAGCCTATGTCCCAGGCTCCCACAGCTATGTGTCACTTGGATAACACCACCCATACTAGGCCAACAGTTGTTCTTGCCATTCTGTTCCACAAAATGGTGTTTTTCACCCTTCGTCAGAGATGGAGACGTGCATGTTGCAGCACTACAGTAAATAGTAAGACAGTTTGTTTTCTTAACCTTTGTCTATCTGTATTTCAAAACTCACGATTTATCTAGTAACTTCATCAGGAGGCTGGGATGTTTCTAAGGCAGCATAGGCAGAGATACCACATAGCTGAGTTGGTTGGGACAGTGTGACTAATGGCTATAAGAAGGTCCACCATGACTCTGGGTTTAACTCCTAGATTTCCAGTGGGAACTTTGTGAACTGAAAGCTGCCATCACCTTCCAGTCTGTGTCCTTCCCCTTGGTGTGCTGGGACCTCTCTGACTCGGGGCTCAGCTTACACCCATGATGTCCTCTTCCAGCCAGCTCCTGGTTTTCCTCCCTCAGCCGTGTGCCTGCTTCAGCTCAGTGGCTTCTGTCCCACAGTGACAGACAGAGCAGAGAGCTGCAGTGCAGATCTGTAACTGGCAATATCTGTTAAATCTTTGTAAAGGAACAAACTACACATTTAAAATATAAAAGTAAACATTACAATGGGTGCTATGCTAGAATGCAATTTTACTTATGCTTTTATAAGCCCCAAATTGATTTAGTAGTGTTTCCTTTCTGTTTTTATTTTGGTGGTTCTTTCTTTGCCTTGTCTGTGCAAGATTACTACAGTCTATGAATATAAAGATTCAGCCTACAAAGCTGAACACTTACACATATTAGCAGTGGGAGAGTTGGGGTTTTTTGAGTTGGATATGTATGTTGGGTTTAAGGTATCCGATCTTCTGGTCTTGAAGACATTTGGGATGGATTCTTTCTTCCTCTGTGCATATCCTGTTCAGCAAATTGACAGTCTGATATTGATTAGGCCTTTTAGATGCAACAGGAGTACAGTTAATGAGAAAATAATGAGTTGGTGTGTATTTGTGTACTGTACTGCTCCCTACTGAATTGTCTGACTACCAAATACATTAAGGAGTTAACAACTGAGAAGTGTTCTCCTGGAGGGGTGCTGATGGAGTCTGGTGGTTTTACAGCTGAAGAACAGGGGTTTAGAACCAGCTGTGCCAGCATAAGAAGCTTCTCTCACTATTCTTATAATAAATTGTGATAAGAATTATCCTAAATTATCATAAATTAGTTATGCTAAAGTGATACTCAGCAAAAGGTGACTAGCAGTGAGCTTAATAGGGTCTTTAGATGGTTAATGTCAGGTAAAGAGAAGGAAAGGTGATTTTCCAGTTTGTGCTGCATGTTCCAGGGGCCCTTTCTGTGCAGGAAACAATCCCATGGTCATAGTTAACTGTCAGTAATTTACCATATTTGGATTCCCAAAACAAAATGCAGTGTTTAGTTTAGCTTTGAAGGGCAAACAGTTCCTTATGGAGCTTAATTGCTTTGTTTACATGTAGCTAGTTACTTATCATGTGGCAAGAACAATAGGCTGAGTGCCTCGCTTAACCCATGATCAGAATGAGATAAAACACGGAAGACAGCGAGGCTGTATTTCTTAAACAGCCCACAGGTCAGATGCAGCCTCCTAGGCTGGCTGTCTCCTAGAAAACCTGCTGCCTGGTATGCCCTTTGTCTCTACAGCAGCTGACTTTGCCATATGTCCTCGCTGTCTGATCTTCAACTAAAAGCCAATGGCGTTTCTTGGGTGTCTCTGTTTCACGTGGACCAGGCACT
>VZTR01030827.1:73228-166946 GCA_013400775.1 Chaetops frenatus
TTTCACGTGGACCAGGCACTTTCCTGAGGGCTGTGTGACTCACTGACCATTCCTGGCACAGTGCATGCAGTGAACATCAGACCATCACACGAGGCTTTGACCTCACGTTACCCCACAGCTTAACCTGGACCATGCCCAGTTTGCAGCAGAGGCAGCTGGATTTTCTTCTCCCTATAAGGAGGTAGGGCAGCTCCTTAGGGAAGCGTGAGCCTTGATTTCTCAACCAGCCACACCTGCCTTGTGGGATGAGGAGCAAAATGGAGTTTACTTCAGTTAAGCCAGATCTCTGCCAGTCAGTCATGCCTGCTACTGACAGGAGACCTTTTAACAAGCGTGTTTCAGCCATGCCAGAACACTTTTTTTGTTGTCACACAGTCCTCCAACCACAGGCAGTACCCCGTGATCCAGCATGACAGGCGTGCGTGACCCAACACATGCTTTCCCTGCCCAGAAGTTGAGAAGTTCATTGTCAGGTCTGCCAGACTAATGAAAACAAAAGAAATTTTTGGGTTGGGACTGCAGCTCTCACACCCTGAAGGAGTCCCTTGCGTCTTGGGGGAGCATGAGGCTCATGCCAGGTCTCCCTGCACAACTGAGTTTTCCTGAGCTCTGAGCAGAGAGGACATTCCAGAGATTTTTATCTGTTTGCTTCTCCATTTCACTGGTGGCTTTTCCCCTCATCATATCTGAATTAAAAGTCTGAAAATTTGCTGAGAAAGACCCCTAGTTTGTTCTTCAGGTAGTTTCTTTTGGCAGAAGGCAATTCTCCATGACACCTGCTTGTACCCAAGGAGTAAGATAGATGTTCTCCATCAATTTGCCAGAAGTTAAGTAAGCTTCAGCCTTGTGAATAGCAGACAAAGGGATACCACCTGTGTGAACCTTGCTGCCACCCCTGCAAACTGGAGAACAAGTTACTACCATCTCTTATTTTGTAAATCTCTGCGCAACTAGGACTGAGAGGCTTTTGAAAATACACACAGAAAGTTTAAGTGCAGGAGAGGACCTGTAAAACAAAAATCTTCTTCATCTTACTTTTTCCATGAGTGAATCATTAACTGGCACAGTTGTGTGCTCAAATCTTAGGTGCAGTTTACAGTTGTCACTTGCACTTGAAGGAGTGTAAATAGAGCCTGATATCCTTTATGGCAGCCTATCTCCACAGTTGCTCCTTTTCCCTCTGTAAGCAATCTCTCACTTGCAGAGGTGATGCAAGGCAGAAATATTTCCTATTTGTGTATGTTTATGGTACAGATGAACCAAATAATGCAAATAACTCAACAAGAACACAATGACAGTGGTATTCTAGGGAATACCACAAATTATCATTACCTACCCAAGCTTTTAGACCATGAAAATAAACTTTAAAAGTCTGATGAAGATTTAAGCACTAGGAGCCTCTTCCCTTCCACCACTACCTAAGTGTAATTATGAGCTGCTTCTAGAGCTAGAGGCCTCCTCAATAAGACTACCACTTGTTTTGAGCTTATACAAGCATTTACAGCTACCATATAAATTGAAAGGTTAGCATGTCTGCTCTTGCCTTGTCATTCTTCTGCTTTGTGTAACACAGAGCCCAGTAGTCATCACAAAAAAAGAAAATCTTCAGAAATATGTCTCTGAGGAGGAAAACTCCACACAAGGATCAATTATTTTCCTCACAAGAACTCAGCATCTGAGTCAGTTGCGAGGATGTGACCCTCAGGAAAATTTTCAAGTTGCACTGTCCTGCTGATTCTTTCTTCTTTGTTTTTGGTCATGCAGCCCTTAGCCTGACATCCCACCCATTAGATTTCCCTCCATGAACAAAACTCTGGGAACTCCTGAGTTCATCATCAGGGAAAACCTTTTTTTTTTTTTTTTTGAATACAGACTGAAAAAGATAATCTATTTTGTAAGGTGTTTCCACACCTCTGTAAACATGCAGTCTCCTCATCTGGATGATCTCATGCATATATTCATCAAAGTTCTTATTTTGCTTTGAGACCACATTTGCAGCAAAACAGTAATATATGCAATATGAAAAGGTTTTGGGGGAGATCCAGTACAAGCATCTCATGGTGAAATCATTCTTAATATTATTTAACAGCTACCTGGTGTCTGATCCAGAGAAACTGGTCACAACTACATTTTCCTTTAGACACTTAAGTGAATGGCACATGTGAGCCTTGTGAATGTAGGGCAAGGACATGTTGTCAAGCACATAATTTGTCTCTCACGTTGTCAAGCACATTCCTCCTCCATTTTTCTGACAGTGTATTGTTGATAGAGTGATAGCTGCTAAACAGGAATGAGCTCATCAGCACTCCTTACCAAAGAAACATTGGTAACTTTCACCTTTCTCACTGGAAGTAGAGGGAAGGAAAACTGCAAGTCTTTAGCTTAAGGAAAAGTAATTGGTATTGTAGAAGTTAAGAGAAGATCAGCTAACCTGCTGGAGCATCACATGCTGGAAACCTGAACGTTCTGGCAGATGCCATCATTTTGGCAATGGCACAGGTGGCAGTCCTGCAAAGTCCCCATGGTCTTTATCACGTCGTAGGAAGTGGCATTGCTGCCCTGGATGCAAACATCCTAAAAAATGAGTGGTTAGTTAGTGACTCCACAGAAATAAATTCTTGGATACAGTTGATACCACGAATATTGGAGTGCAAGGTTGCAATACAAGTGCTATAGAAGGAGTTACCTGTGTTCCCAGTGATAGGTGTAATACCTACCAATGATTATGTCTTACAAAACAAAAAACCCCAACACCAAACCCAGCAGTCTTTGTCAGAGTCAGTGTCATTGCTTTTCAGCTTTCAAAACTGAAAATGGGTGGTCTAAAACCTTGCCTCCTGTCACCTTGGAAACAGGGAATGCCTACTGTGAAAATTATCTGAAGGATCCAGGATGGAAATTCAGATTTTCACGTACAACTGACTGTTTCCCCTCTTTCGTTGCTCACAACAATAATATGAGGGTCCAGAGCAAGGTCTACATTTCCAGCTATGTGTACAGTGTAACAGGTACATTGAGGAGGCTTATGGCAGGCAACACTTCATGGTAAATGCTGCATTGGAACTAGGAGTGCCCGTGTCTCTATTGCTGAAAGTAGGCAAAAAACTTACTTACACACTCCATAATGCAGAGCATGCACCCACGCAGTTTTAGCTCCTTATTTACTGTAGCCAGTTTATTGTGGGCCATGGTAACTATCTATGTTATATGTCTCTTCTTGCTTGCACCCCTGGGAGATAATGAGATTGTGTGGTGGTTATATTGACAGCAGGGTTTCTTTTCCAAATTCCTTTGCTTCTGCTCTGTTCTTCATGCAGGCCACCAAAATAATCTCTTTCTATACTGCAGAGTTCTTCCAAGAGATTTTTCCTTTTTGTTTGGTACATCCATAAAAAACAAGGAATTCTACCTTGCAGTTTTGTTCCCTCAAAATATCGGTCTACATCCACCCATTTAAGTCAGCTTAGTTTTGTCCCTAATCTGTCTTAGCATCTCCAGGCAACCAAGAAACTGGCCTTTCATCTGTCTTGAACTCTTGAGAATTGCTCAACAGTTGCACAAAATTGTTTTTCCTCCTCCTGCTGTGAAGATAGTACCAAATTAGGAGTGTATTATGGGCCAGGCTTTTCCCGTTTGCCAGGAGCTGTGACCTCGTAGCCCAAAGACGGAGAGATATTCCCTCCTCTGCTTGACATGGAGGCTGAAAGTCCTTAGCTCCTTTAGGCCTTTTATGGTTCTCAGTGTCTTACAGGGACTTTATTTCCCAGCTTTCCTGACACTTATCTGTGTGTGGCCAGGTAAATATTATGGGGTGTGCATAGCCAAAGATTAAAGTACCCCTAAAAGATAGTGGAAAGAAATGGAGCTAACATTAGGCCTGATTTTCTTGCTCCTTTGTCAGAGGCCATTATGGGATTTAACAGTTTGTATTAACTAAAATGTTGCCCTTCTAATTCTGTTTTTTTTTTCTAAATTTCAAGAGAGATGCCAGGATTACCATTTCAGGTTTGGTTTGGGGGGTTATGGTCTCAACACTAGTGATTACAATAAACTAGGAGCCTCAACTTCAGGTCACTGCTTGATGTCCTCTTATCCTGGAAATTAAATTATGCTGATTCAAATGTCTGCATCCGTTGTCTTTCCAAAACACACAGTTTGTTTTCAAAGATAAGTACTTGTCATTTTGGGACAGACTGTGTGCTGGGTTTAAGTTCACTTAGCAGAGCTCTTTTATTGAAGTGGCTCATGTAACTTGTTAACATGCAAAAAATTATTAAGCTTTCACTTCCTCCACTCCCATTTCCTGTTTGGATGTTGAAAGGAAGCCCTTATTGCTAATTTGTGATTAGCTAGCAACCCAGAGTGAACTTAATCCTGTGGGTTTGTGTGGTGCTTGCCTATGCAGATACAGCCTCACTCAAGAGTGGGACTGCTGCAGTTCACGTTTCATGGGGAGAGCTGTAAACAATCTGCTCTTCTTTCCGTGAATTCATGACCTGCCTTCTGAGAGCAGAGGTAATGCCTGGCCTGCCAGAGCTTGGGAGGCGACACTAAAACATTGGATGCTGCAGGAGAGAAGGGACACACGAGGGTATTTTTCCAGACTTGCTTGCCCAGGAGGTGGCACTGTGCAATAGTGGGATTTTTACCTGCAGCGTTTGTTGTGTGACCTGACTGGGATTATTTGAGACGTGACAGATGAGTGAAGTTCCTTAGTCAGTAAAAACTGAGTGACTTTTACTTCTTTTAGGCTGCCTCAGCTCTCTCCTGTGTGAAATGCATTGTATTATCTGCTTTGCACTGCTGTATTAGGGAGCTGGCCTTCGTACATATCCTTGGGCAGTCAGGATCAGAACTGGGTTTGTGGGTGAAATTGTTCTGGTCATGAAAGAAGTGGTGATGTCTTTGGAGCACCTGTACTTCCAAGGCTTTTGTGAAAGTCCTTTTTGTCCCCTTTGATATTTCCCAGGCCTACTGACAAAGCAGCCAAAACCAAGAGGTATATATACATGTAGTATGTGCTAGAACATTAGGAAGTTTTGTGGAGTCTCTGTGGAATCTCTCTGTCCTGCATGCGTTGTGCTCTTGTTTGAGTACTGGTTGCCCTGTTTTAGTGCTTGTATGTAAAACACACAGAACTTTTTAAAGGGATCTCTGACCCCAGCTGCAAGTGCCTGACCTGGGTTGTGTGGCAATGTAGGCCAACACAGCTGAGATAAATCTGGAAAATCTTCTAGGTCTTCCGTTTTGTTAATGGTGATAAGCTGAGACCATTTTAATTTCTCTCTCCAGTAACTGAGTTTAGGAGCACATACAGATCTGTGTGTAATTCTGATCTTGGAATGGATAAACTACTTTACAAAATCTTGGGCAAGCTTATTAACCTTCTTCTTTTAATTCTCAAAAAGGTGAAAAGGGGTAATGCTTTCCTAACACAAGAAATACAAGAACATATTTGTAACGCAATGTAACAAATATGTTCACAATATACCCTGGAGCTAGAAATGTTATGTGAATGCTAAATACTTTTGTTATTATTAATTGAATCTGAAGTGGCCTATACATCTTTAACAAAGGCCTCTTAGCAAACATGTCCTTTTAAATAGCCTGACCCTTTCCACTTTTTCAGAGACATTAATAGTTTCCTGGCTCAGTGTTTTAGGAAATGTCGTCATAGTCTGGAGGAACCAATAAAAACATAAGTCACCTATTTTGTCTGATCATTTTTCGCCAGGATATTTGAGGCTGGAAGCTGTGGAGGGGTAGGAGGGGACTGCTTTGTTTGCATGGGTGGAAGACGTAGAGGTTTTAACACTGCTTTAGTATAACTTTACATATTAGGATTCTAGAACTGTGTGAAAAATAGTGAGGCTCTAGATAGTTTTTGTAACTGTTTCACTATTTTTTCCCCTTCCTATGCCATTTATTGCTTCAGTACCTGATGAAAGGGATGTTGTCTTTAGGGAAGAGCATTCTGTTGGTTTCAGGCTTTCATTGTCATTTAATAAAAAGGTAAGAGCTCTTAAGAAATGGCAGTGCCTTAAAACAAACGTTGGTAGCTGATTATAACAATATGATTGGTGGGACAGTAGCTTATTCAGTATGATCAAAGCAGACCATTTCCTACAAGCAGAAAATGCAATCACTTAAATTAAGGAGCTACTACTGTATGAAATCTCAATACAAAGCACCATTACATGACATTGTGAAAAGCAAACCATGAGTGTCTGCAACAGGCATGCGGTGACACTTTGTTCTCCATTGTAAATGCCAACATTTACAGTGGGCAAAACCCTGCCATCCTTCCATGGTTTTGATTCTCTCCTTTCTGAGGCAAAGCTTCCAGCAAGTGTGTTAGTCCTGACTGTGATCTCTTTGCTGTGAAGAGCAGACATGCATTGCAATTTTTCCCCTCCTGTGGTGTTGTCTGCTGCAAGCTTCCCACAGCCCCTCAGAGGTAACATCGCTGTTACTGTTGATTTGCACTTGGTTGCGTGGAGCTGGGAAAGACTCTACCCAGAGCATCCTCCAGAGAGGACCAGATTTTGCCCGTTTTTGGGAAGTCGTGCTCTGTGTTTTCTCTTCTGTGTTCCATCAGCATTGCAGACCAGTGTGATGTTTGTCAGCAGTCTAGGGAAACTGAAGGATAATGCTTACTTCATCCTGCATAGCTATCTTTACAGAAATGAGCTGCAGCACCCAACGAGACAGCCACCACCACTGCAAGCTGCACCGTAATGCATTATGTGGACTCTTCTCACCTGCTCTCCAAAGCAGAAAAATCAAACGTGATTTCTTTTCAGCTTCTGGTCTCTCAAACGGTGCAATGTGCAGCTGTCAGTGGTTCACTAAGAGTTCAAACCATGTTCAGGCTGCAGTTCAGGGTCTGCAGACTCCCATTAAAATGTGCTTCAGGATTTCAGAAAAATGCAAAAGTAGGGCATGGGTACCAACATACCCTGATTAGAGTCCAGTCCAAAGGGAAAATTGCTCCTGATCTAGTGCATTTGTATTTTATGAATCCAACAAGGTGTTATTTCAAGACTTATACAAGAAGCCAGCAAATGAACCACATAAATGAACCTTTTTGTTAACTGTTGCCAGACATCTGCCCTTTATGTTTTTGGAGGCTTTTCTCTCCACCTTTCAATTTAATGTGCTGAATGCTGGTTCTTCTTCTTATTCACGCCCAAGCTGAGTGTGCATCAGCCCTGTGGCAAGGACTGTGTCCTGTTACCTTCCACTCATGACAGCATGTGATGTTGTCACAGCAGAGGTGTCTCCTTTGTACCTGTCAGTATGGCTTATCCTTTTCTGTGTATGTTTTAGCAGGTCAGGCCTAGACTTGTTACTGTGAACTATGCCGTGAGATACCCCTTTCAAATTCCTTCTTAAACTGGAGCTGGATCTGCGTGTAGAGGTGTCCCTGGAGTGTCAGTATCCCCGAGCAATTGGTGATACTAGGGTCATTTGTTGGTCCCAAAGCACAACATGCACTCAGCAGGCAAATTGAGGCAATTTCTTTCCCAAGTAACACCATTGGAGACCTGAAGAAACATCCACTGAGCAGCATTTGTAGGTGAAGGGGTGAGTACAACATTGTTATTGCTGTTGCTTGTTCCCAGGACAAATTCAGAACAAAGTGCCCATGTTAGATTCTCCTACCAACTGCTTGGGGGCTTTGGGATAGACAAGTCTGACTGCTGTCTTCCATGCTTGGATTTCATCTCAGTCATCAGTGGTGTAGGCCCTGATGGGAGAAGTGTAGCTTTTTCTCTCATCCCTGTTTCATGAGTTTTCAGGATCTAGGGAAGGCAGAGTTCTTCTCAGTTACATCCTTAGTTCAGTCATTTGCAAATTAGAGCTTTTTAGTTTTTGTTGGTGTATGGGTAAACTGTCGTGAGGTGTGCATGGATCTATTCTAAAATAACCACCTCTCTCATCCAGTTAAGGAATTGTGACCTCAGGAAGAACCAGATTTAAAAATAAGACTATCATCTTAATCCTCAGTTTGTACCCCGCTCCCCTCTGGCTTTTGTGATGATGACTGGAATTTCTTCAGTGTCTGTAGGATCTTTTCAATGAACAGTGAAATTCTCCCAAACTAGAAACTATCCAATCCTACCCAAAGAGATTTAGTGAAACTGAAACTGTAGAGAAGATGAAGGCAAAGATTTCTTACATTTTTGTCTTGTTCCTGTGTCCTACCATACGACTTGGCCGTAGCAGTCGTGTGAAAATGTGTGACCTGTTCTGTAAAGCTGAATATGCTGTGGTCTCTGTGTTTACAGCAGATAGAAGGAAAAGGTTTTGTCTTCAGGCATGTCTGTGCAGGGCCTAGAACACTTTTGGCTCTACATTAGAAATAATAATAATAAGGCCAAAACCTCTCTGCCAGCTAGTGAAATGAAATGAAAATGCTGTACTTCACAGTTATGTCATTGGAGAATTATATTTCATTAGAGCTGATATTAAAAACCCTGATGTCAGTTGTGAAATGTGGCTGACTTCAAATTTGCAAAACACATAGGAAATTTTTTCGTAATGTGTTGTCACTTTAGAAGTCTGGCAGTCCTTTAGGTTCACTCATAAAACTTTAAGCTCTCAGAAGGGGAAAACCCCAAGGCTATTTCCCCTAAGCTTTAAAAGCTTTGCTTTTACTAGCAAATGCCATTTTTATAAAGTATATGCAAGTAATGTTCTGGATGCTTCAAACAGCAGCGCCTGTTAGGACTTTCAGGTTGGAGAACTGGATGAAGTAGTTGTGAGAAGTAAGTTATTCTAGATCTTTAGGTGGGAGTTCCTAGAAAGTCAGTGTACAAGGTAGAGAATAGCAGTCCAAACTGTTTCTGGTTATTAAATGCAAAAACACGCCTGTTGTTTTGCCATTTCCCCTTCCCATTTGGTGGCTCACAGGCTTGTGTTAGTGGGAAGGACTGTGTGCACAGCAGTTGTTTGGAGCTGGTTCCAAGAGGTCACTGAGCTGCAGAACAGTTTCCACTTCAGTTTTCACAAATTTATGAAGTACTTGTAAATCAGATTTTTGTCTTAGTCACCATAAAGACATGAGGGGTGTAAGTGAATATATGTATTAGCTCTTATTTTTGCTTGCTAGACGATATTTAAATGTCCATGCAGTATGTAAGATTATTTCTGTTACAGTTACATTTAGTGTCAGAGATGGTAAATGATACTTGATTCTAGGCAGGATTTTCTGCTTTGGGTTTTTGCTCAGATGTGGAGAACTTGTGAATAAACATATATTGTCATTTGCTAATAGAAAAATATATTATGGTTAAACAAGCAAATCCAAACTGTTTGTGGCTTGAAAATAGGATAATGACTAGATGTGTGTCCTCTGCTTGGTATATCCAACTCCACACGGTTGTCATTACTGAATACTACACTGGGCAATAGCCATTGTCTGCTATATCCACTCAGAAGCTGTGTTGGTGCTGTACCACTAAATAAGACTGACAGTGGCACAGTTCATACTCAGGGGCTTTTCCCCTACACACTTTGATTAAAATGTCCTTTTTCTGCATTGATTTTTCACCAGATTTTTGGAAGTTTTCTATTTCCAGGACTTCTCTCTCTCTCTGCTGGCAGTGATAAGGGACAATAGCTGATGGACAATTGTAAAACATCCTGTGCAAGATTTTCTAGGAAGGAGTCTCCAATCAACTTGGTACAGCCTTTCTTAAAGGTTTATCCCGTTGTGTATAGCATTTCTTAAAAGTTCACTGCAGTTAATGGCATTAAAGTGGTGAATCTTAGTAATGTGAAAGCTGTTCAGTGGACAGACAGGGCTGAAATGCCAGTTAATCCCTGGCTGGTCAGATGCAGCTGTTCCTTTTTTACTTTGTCAGCCTACTTGTGTGAGCAGGTCATTGTCTCTTTGGTTAGACAAAGGAGTGGGATCCTTGTGTGTAAGGGTTAGATCAGCCTCTGGGATCAGGGTCTGGTTAAGGGAGTTTGTTTTTATCAGCACATTCTGAGGTGAGTGGAAACTGGATGGCTTGGATTATGAAAAGTCCCTGAAGTGTGCATATGTTCAGCTTGTTAGCTTCATTTACCTGGGGACTGTAAAATCAGTGACAAACCTACCCTTTCTCTTTTTTCTTTCTTGATTTTTTTTTTTTAGTAAAAATAGTAAAGGCATTGAAACACTCTCTGGAAACAGAAAACATTCCCAGCTTTTATGGATATGTGGTCAGCCACCTCTTCTTGCTTGTTCCCTTATAAGCAATATTCTTAACGGGAAGAAGTTGCTACTATTTCAGGTCTGTGTGTGTGTGTTTTCTTTTACAGTTGCCATGGCACTGGTAAGACAGATATGTTCTGTAGTTGTTTGTCTTGTTATAAGATGTGAATTTTATTTTCAGCACTGTATTTGCAGCATAATAGTGTGTGCTTTAATTTTCCATACCTCACCAAAGTTGCCCATGTTGGAGGTACTATACTCTATTTTTTTCTTGTTTGTTGTACGCTCTGTTTCACCTGCCCACCGTTGGTGCACTAGAGTCAGTAGGTCCCACATGCAGCCTTTGAATTTTGGATACCCTATAGCCTAGTGGATACTTAAGGTTAGAGACATTATGTCATGGTTGCAATCTTACATAAACACAAACCAGAGAGCCTAATCTAGTAGTTCTTTATACAGCTCTATAAACTTGGCTGAGCTACAGCTTATCTTCTGAGGAGGTGTCCAATATTGATTTAAAGACTTCAGGTGATGGAGAATCTAACCAAGATTAACTGTAAGTTATAGCTACTAAATTTTACTGAGCTCTGTCAGTGTTTAAAAATGTAGGTTTGCTTAAAAAAAATTGCAGCAAAACAACGGCGGCAGCAGCCATAGCCAAAATCTACTATCTCTGCTTTGTTTTCTTCATGTTTCCTCTTTTTTTAGGGAGATTTTCATCACACTGGTTGGAATCAAATCTCACGGTACTCCAGCTTTTACCTTTTGCTATTACAGACATAATTTTAGGGTAGTCTGAAGGGTTTTCAAAGTAAATTTCACAATTTGAAGTGTGTTGGCATAACTAGAAATGGGTCAAGCCCAAGACACACCAACGCTGGTGTTGAGCTGCAGATTTTCCCTGCTACTGTTCCTGTTACTTTGATGACACCTGTCGTTGGTTCACTGAGAATCAGCTTTACTGACTGACATGAGTCTGTTTCTCACACAGGAAACTGCAGTGAGGTGCCTGCCAGTGTCACAAGGCTCTCTTACCCCTACACGTGGCATTCAGGTGCAATATAGTATTGAAGAAAGCCAGAGTTTTTTGTTGCTGTGTTGGGGTTAGCCAACAGATCAAGTAAAGCAAACCAGTTTTGTCTTTGCATCTCTTTGGCCTTGCCTTTTTGGTTTGTTTTATTTGTTTGGTTGTGGGGGTTTTCTTAAGGTTTTTTTTGTTTGTTTTTAAAAATGGCTGAAAATATGGATCAGCTCTGGAGGAAATAGTGAAAAGGAGGAAGCCCATAGCTGCCAAAACAAACTTGACTGATGCTGAGTCATGAGAGAGTGATAGACTTGTTCATCAAGTTTATTAGCAGTGCATGTAAGAAAAATGTAAAAGCATTTTCTGCTGTCACAGAATGCTGGGTTTGAGAATAACAAAAATTCGACCCTTTCAGTTACAGCAGTGACACAACCGGAGGCTGGTTTGGGGCTGGCACCCCTTGTATATCCTTTTCACAGGGTATCTAAAATTTAATCAGGGAAGAGGGATACACAAAATACCCACTTACCTGTTTAGTTAAATTTGCTTCTTGTTGGACAGTGTTAAGGGGCTTCTGCATTAAAAACAGTTAAAAACAGTATTGCTGCTATGAGCTGTTTCCTTAACCTTGCTAAACTGAAGTCAATCCCTTAGTAGATATAAGGGCAAAGAAATGCTTTGCCAACCAAAGGTATTTACAGAAGAGGGAGCTCGTGTTTTCTGTCACACCTGTTTGCATCAGTATGCCCTCTTGGCTTGCTTTCTTTTAAGGTTCCCTGAGATGAAGAGAAGAGACTGTTTTTCCTATATACTTTTACAGGAGTTAGCTTCTAAACTTGAGACATTGGTTTTCTGAGCATCAAGATGATCAACTCTCATTTAAGCTAGTAGAAACTTGACTGAGAATAAGAATGGACCCAAACTCGAGTTACAGGGGTGGCAGGTGGGTTGGCATCCTCTTTTTGGATGAGCCATTTCTCATCACAGATGTAATCTGGAGCGTATTGCCATTGTTTTGTTCTTAAATCATATGCAGTTTATAAGCCAGCTTTTGTGCCTGATAAGAACATGTGGTCTTGAACCATTTTAAGTTTTCCAGGATTTAGAGTTTATTAGTGCAACGAAAGGCTTTCATAACAGCTTTTCTTCAGTTGGTTTTCTGTATTTATTTTATGCTTATTATTTTGAAATTGATATGCACCACTGCCATTTCATGACAAATTATAAAATGGACTTTCAATTAATCAGTGTGCTGTTTTTGTTAAGAGGGATCTTTCTCAATTGTCTCAGTTTTCTTTTCTTGGCATATATATCTTCTTTCCATTATATATATTAAGTGGTATAAAAACCAAGAACTCATCATCTTCAAGGGATATGTTACAAACAGACTCTTGAGTGTAAATCAATGCAATTATGTGCTGGCAATTAAGAAGTTAAATAAGTTTCCAATTTAAGAAACAAGGTGGGAAGGTTGTTTGAAGACACTTGGGGCTGTGTCCAGGAGCCACAGGTCAGCAGGGTACCCACTGTCACATGGGATAACCAGGAGCCACACAGTGCCTGGGTCCTATGAGGCTTACACAGTTCAATGCTGCTGCTGCTGCTTTTGCTATGTACAACTCATTGTCCCTGTATTCCCAAAACTTGCCTCCCAGACTATATCTCAAACAAAACACCTTGCTTGATCCTAATGCTATAGGTGACATTTAGGACTGTGATGTAACTTCTTAGCAGAATCTGTAGTCAATGGTGGAAGCCAAAAGAGCATCAGAGTGAAAAATGTCTTGGCTGCTTAACTTAAATGCTAACGTCAGCTCAGCTGAGCTCCCAGATTCCCATTTGGCAAAAGACAGATTACATAAGCAGCAGTAATTTTCCCCATGCTTGGAAAGAATTGGTCGAAATGCTTAGCAACTCCCCACAAATGCAGCGGGCTGCTGCCTGCAGTGCTCAGTCAGAAGGCAAAAATACCTTTTGGCAGGACTGTGGTCAGCCAGCACAGCTCTGCCTGCGTGGGCCAGGGAGGCCTGTCTGCTCTGCTGGCCACCACTCCTCCTCTTCTCGCAGGGAGATGTGCTGAACTAGCTGAAAGGATGCTGTGTGGCAAAGCCAGCTTGGGAGCTCTGGGTGCAGCTAGCCTGAAGGTAGCCATGGTTAGGGTGAATGTTGAATGAGGTTTATGGAGTTCTCTGCCTGATAGTAAACTAAAAGTTTAAAAAAACCACAGACAAATGCTCAATGCATCTTCTAAAGCAAGGGGGACTGGCATTTGGAAAATTCACCTTTGCATTTGTTTGGAATTTATTTTCATGCTCTGAGGATTGTTTTGTCTGCTCTCAAGTGCCTCTGTTTGTGCTTCCAATACAGATGCCTTTCATTCTTCCTCTAAATTATACCAAATGCTCAGTAAGAAGATCAGATGTTCATCAATTACAGAAAAATAAATTAGCTGAAAAGGAAAAGAAATCTGGAGGTGGGCAGAGCATTTTAGTTGCCAGGTCACTCTTGTATGAGACAATCTGCTACATTTTGTGAGCAGAGACAAAGGCAGACACGGGACCCCCACTGGTTCCCTGCCCTGGGCTCCTCCCAGGCCATCACTGGGGCCATCAGCCCACCATAGTCCCACCTCCACAGGCCCAGAGGAGCACAGGGGCACAATGACAGGCAGAAAACTAAGTAAAGACACAAAGGAACACCAGGTCTAGAGTCCTTTCCAGGACTGCCCTAGGAGAGCCTCAGCCCCAGAGTCCAGATCTGAAGCCCATCAAGATGAGTCAGTGCCAGAGCACTTTCTGGACATATCTGGATATGTGTGTGACAGTCTGTGCCAGCAGCTGGAGTGGGCTCATTTGTCCAAGTGCCAGCAGCTGGGAGGACTGGGATCCAGAAGTGGCAGTACTGGGCAGACTCTGTGAGCCCAGCAGCTGAAGGAATCTGTATCGGCCATATGTGTGGATGTGTGTGTGTGTGTATAAATGTACACACACATGCGTAATAAGGACATGTGTATACATATAAAACAGACATATTCTGAGTAGCAGACCCCTTCCCATTCAGGCAAGGAGGAGCTTTGTGTTCCCTACTGAGAACACATTTTCAGCCTTGCTGCTGATTGCACCTGGGGCTGTGCAGCCTCAGTTCTTCTGACAGTGTTGTCAGATCAGGTCTATTCCACTTTTTCTCCTAATGAGAGCCACCTAAAATCAAGTAGATCAGGAACATGCAAACTGGAATTTTTTAGAAACTGGTGACCATGTGTGTTTTTAGACTTTGTACAGTACCAGGTGAGCAGCAGGAGCTTGAGCAAGTGGTATGGATAGGCAGTGAAGGAAATTATATGGCCAAACTGACTTTGAGCATTGACAGGCAGTGACATCCAATTGTGCCTTCTTGAAACCTTCTCATTCCCCTTTGAAAACCTTTAGTAACCTTTTCATACCCCTGTGCCTTAGAGTTTTGAGTGTTCCTCATAATGCTAACCAGTGTCTGAAATACTTGGATAAGAGGATCAGTAACACTGCATCACAACTTTATTCTCTTGATGGACATCATCATAAAATTCATTGCAAAAGATGCAAATAAAATCTGAGCATAAATTCCAAAGATTGTTTTTAAAAAATCTTTTAAAAAGTAATGCTTATTTTACATCAGGATGCCATCACCCCTTTCTCTTATCATTGGTCAATTTGACTTGTTAGAATAGTTTTATTCACCAGTGCTCTTGTAAAACTATCTGTTAATCACAGTTACTTTCCACTGAATTTTAAAATCTTGCTCATTTGGATGACCCATATATTATGCATTTTTAATAGTTAAAATTAAAAGCAGTTCCCTTGCCCCAAAACAAATTTCTAGCTTTCCTCCATTTGTAATTTCTTTTCCTCCATTTGAAAAACTTGTGGCAGTTCAATTTGGAAAAAGATGGAAAAAACACGCTTGTGTGGAGAAAATGAAACTAATTACTCAGGTATCACCAAAGGGGAAATCTGAAGAGGCAGATGCAATCTAAATTGGGGTTTGAACAAGCTAGCAGCTGCAGAAGATGGAACAGTTTCTATGTTTTAGTGCAAATAAATGGCCAAGGCTGAAGTTTTATGTCTTTAGCAGAAGACAACAGCCTGAAAAGCTCAATGGAGGAGGTAATATGAAAGAAGAATGGCTTTCATCATTATTTTAGGAGAAGAAAGCAGTAAATCTGCAGCATTGATTTTGGTGCCATAGGAGGTGAATTCACCCATGCTTGCTTGCTGAGATCACATGAGATGCCTAAGTATGTTTTATGATAACACATGTTTTTGAGGGCTTTGTGTAAGCTCCTATGTAAGAATTCTTTAGTGCACGTCTGTCTGTTTAATGCTGTTCTATCAGGTGCTGAAGTTAAACTTGGCTCCTACTTTTGAAAGTTTTTGATGATGGATTGCCTGGAATCTGTGAGCCATAACCTCTGGAAAAATGTTATTTTGAAGGCTGTTTTTACATTGATACTAAAACAGTTAAATTTGGTAACTGAAACAGCATTTGTTTTTATTCTAGCAATTGAAGCTGGATGTAAAACATTGTTTTCATAGCAATTAAGAAATCCCTTGAGGAGGACCCCTACAACATCTTATTTAAAGGGTTAACTCCTTGTTATGTTAGTCAGCTCTCATTTAACTCTGATAATTATGTGGGTTTTTGATTAGCAAGACCACAGCTGCTCCCAGCACCTTCTGGTGCATGAAATGGTTGTGGAAGCTGCAAGTGCAGAGTAAGGACTCATCTCATGCCAATGCCCAGTGCTCCTTAAAACCTGCACTGCTTCTTACAGAAATCTGGCCACTTGAGTTTTTTCAAAGGATAATATGGCATGTGTGTGCTTTATCTAAATTTTATACGTGGTTAGCTTGATTTATGTTTTAGTCTTTTCTGGTCATCTTTTCCCAGTTTGCCTGCATAATTATGAATTGACTTGAAACACTTCTGCACTTCAGTTACCACTGACTAGTACCAAAATTAAACCATGCAGCACATCTGAATGGGGCAAGTTGACTTTTGTTTTTTTCTTATTCTACTTGAAGTGTTTTTCCTCCAGTGTGTTAAAATATGAGAAATTATAAAGCCAGTAGTGGTCAGTTGGCCTGTTTGTAGTGTACAATTGATGTTAGTTGTCTCTCCACAAAACAGACCCCTTGACTGATTTTGAAATAAATTTCCCACTTTACAGGGCCAGTAATCAAAATCAAGGGATTCTGGTTTTTGCTGGAAAAGCCATAGAAAGAAACATCTAAATGAAACAGCTAAATTAAATATTAGCATTTTTTGGAAGCTAATAACTATTCAAAATATGCAATAAAATCTGCAGTTATTGTTACAAGATTATCTAACTAACTTTCATTTATATTTTGCAGATGCATATAAGGCCTGTTGAGGCAAGTACAGCCATATGCAGAAATTTAGGAACTTATTTAATTTACTATTTGAGTTTCTTGTTTTGGTAATTTTGATTTTGGGGCAGTTTGAGTCTGTTGTTTTTTTTTTTAATCTTGTTAAGTATCAGTATTTTTGCTAAGCAGTTAAGAAATAATGGTCAAGTTATATGTGAAGATCTAAAATGTTACTTTACATTTCTTGGAGGAAAGGCTGACTTAGCTATTTAAAGGAAAAACTACTCAACTGACCACAGAATTTGTGAATTCACTTTGTTTGAGAGAAGTCTCTTATATGTGATAAATTTTATGTGTGGTATGTTGTTTTGTGATGTTTAGGTCTGCTTGTAAAATACCAAGAGAGTGGGAAGATGGAATACTTTGTAATAAATACCAAAGGAAGTGGAATTTCAGTTTTGGAAGAAAAGTTTCAACATTAGATTCTTGTGAAAATGTAGCAAAAAGCTTTACCTTAGTATATATATTGAGAAAATCTAATGTCAGATTCCTGCTGTGTTTTTTAATAGATAAGAGCCTGTGACTAGAAAGTAAATTTTGAATTCTACAAAATCAGTAGGAAGTTTGCCACTGAATTCCATGTGACTAAGATTTGACTTTGGTGTTTATGGCACTCAAGCTGGATTCCTTTCTTAGTCACACTGGTGAAGCTCAAAACCATGTGCTGGTCACTGGTTGTAATCTCATGGTGGGTTACTATACAGAAAAACCCTCCAAATAGATGAAGCATTTAATAAGGAAAGCTTTGGAAAGATTGGCTCTGCTGGGGGCAAGTCTCAGGCCATCTCATCAGACAAAAAAAGGTGAGACATCAGAGAACTTCATTGATCAAAACCAGCTTTTTAAGCTTCAACCAGGAATTGCTTAAGCATAAAATATGCTTCAAATTTGTCTGCTTTCCCTTTTCTTGTGGATCAGCAGGGAAGTGTTAGTTCAGATGCTTCTAGGAAGACCCAGCTGTATTTCAGATGTTTGTTTTGAGTCTGTGCTGTCCATTCGGACAGGTCTCTGTGGGCAGAAGTAGATGGAGCTTCTGCCATTGTGGAAATGCTCCAAGTGGGCCCAACAAAAAGGCCCTTTCCAACCTAAATGATTCTATGATTCTATGACATTTTGTCAATGCGATAGCCAAAGCAAGCAAGTGGTTAATAATTCATCCCTTCCACTTCTGGCATTAACTAAGAGAATGGAATTGATAGACACATTAATTATTCTGTTACATTCTTTCCAAAAGAAAAATTCCCAAATTACAGTAATTTCGTGGAAGTATTGCAGCAATGCTTTTTAATCAGAAATCTTAATGGCAAGAGGATGAAAATTACTATCCATATTGGGAATGCATAACAGACCACCAAACATCAAGAAATATCCATAATAGGAATTTTGGTTTATAATCTTTTTAGTTTGAAGCCAAGAGATCTAACAATCCTGTTACACAACGTACTTATGCACTTTGCTAAGTTTTGATCATCAGACTCCCCATGGAGTTTGAAAGAAAGGAAATAAAAAGCCCCTGACACTAGTTTTGTTGACCCTCTTCCAACCTGCTAACAGCTCTTGTTATTTTTATTGTTTAGGAAAAAAAAAATATAAAAATTCTCTTGCAAGAGCATGGGATTCCAGCTATTCTGCAAAAGATAAAAATTCTGAATATTTTGTAGGATGTGAATTGTCAGGACTAGAGGCTGTGAAATTTGCACTCTGGTTCTTGAAACACAGCTTCAGACAGTTGCCGGTTAAATACTTTAAGAAATGTGCTTTACCTAGAATTGTAAATGCATCTCCCAAGGCTTAAATAACCTGTGTCATAGAGTCCCTGTGGTTACATGTGAGAATACTTCGTAATGCTGTATTCAGTCTACTACATGACTGGCAGAGCTTCAGAAATACAGTGCTTTGGAAAATCACATTAAATATTTTCCCATGCTTCAGTTGACTCTTAAAAGTCTTCTGAAACACAAAAGAAATTATTAGTCACTGCAATAACATGTAATGGATCTAACTGTTGTATTGCTTCATTTTTCACATTTATTATATTTAGCCGTAACCATATGTATTGGCACTCTTTGAAGACTTCAGTCAGGATTTCTTTGCACTAAAAGTGAAATTCCTGTTTAAGTCAAAGGCACAGTAAAGACCCCCAGTAGGCTAGCTGAGCTAATAAGGTTGAGATGTGAGAGAGTTGTGAATGATCAGGATCATTCACAAGGGATGAAAAAAGTTGGCAGAAGCAGGATGAGAAACTAAGGAGAAAACAAGAGCCAGTTTTATACTAGATGACACAGCAATGCAGAGTGGTACAGTTACAGATGGCAGACCTTCCTTTATTACTTTTGTGGGTGTTCCTCCCGAGTCTTCACAATCCTTCCTAATGGGATGGATGGCAATTTACTTCCTTCACAATATCAGTTTCATCCTGGAGCCTTTTAACTGGATGAATCAACTAAGATATTGCAGTAGGAAAAGGTTTGTGAAATACCAAATAATTTGAGTTTTTGAAATATAAATGAGACATTTGCCTACCTAGCTCTGAATGCACTTGCCTACCTGCATGACCTAAAAGTCCTGACATGGTGATGGAAGATGTTTCCAGCCTACAGTTTATTTAGGTAAGTCCTTCTTCCTTAGGAAGGCAATTTATTTGTTTTGTGTGACAAGCGGGCCAGAGCTGTGTACTGTCATAGGCATAATGAGCTGTGTCTCTTTGTCACCTTGAATGAAAGAAAAAATTACCACAATAACCTGTAGGCTTTTTTTCCCCACCTCTTGTTTCTTCCTGGCTAATGGAGGTGGTGGATCTCTACAGCTGTTTCCAAGGAGTGATCAGAGGGTGTTACTGTGAGCCAGCTTTACTCTTTGCACGTCAAGTCAGTCTGCAAGCTTCACCACGTTTTTCTTACTGCAAAGGCATCTTAAGGAACTGGAGTTCAAAGGCAGGTTAAAAGCAGAGTGAAGCAGCCCTCTTACAAGTAGTACACAAATACAAGCTATACACAAGAATGTTATAGACTATGTGAATGTATTTTTCCTCATTTGTAGTTTGAATGAAATAAATATTCAAATGAGGCTTGTCCTCAAAATTAAGCAATTAGACAAAACCCGTCAATCTATACATCCTTGTGTCTTTTAAGACAAATATCCATTTTTCTGTGTTTTTATTTAGAATGTGTTTTAAACTTCTTGCTACATTTCCATGGGATCTTAATTTGGTTTGGGTTAAATTTTTCAGATGGAGGAACTGTCTTACTCCTCTGAATTAAACATTGCATAACAAAACTGAGTTTCTCAGGGTTTATGCACTGAGTAACAGCTGTACTGTTGCTTTTTTCCTACATAATTGTGTTCACTTTCTTTGCCAGGGGCTAAAGAAAAGTTTAGTCCATTTATTAAGATTTTGTCTTTGAAATGTCTCATATTCCTAATGACTGCATGATTTGTAACTCCACATCCCTCACCACCATGCCAATAAAAGAAGGGCCATTTCTGGTTTGGGATGAAACTGTTGCTTCCCAACGGTTTTGTATAGACCCCCACATATATCAAAACAGCTGAAGAAGTTCTTTAGACAATCAAGGGTAGGATCTCATTAATTTCCTTTTAATTTAAGGTGTGTGCCCACTTTAGAGTAGTTCGTTTTACTGGATTGTACAAACATAGCCAGAATGGGGGGGAGCTATTGAACTGCTCACTATCTATCCTAAAGTTACCAAAAAAAATAAAAATCCAAACTTGTAGATTATGAAAAGAAAAAAACTACAGAACAGAGAATAATCTGCCAGATACATAGGTACTTGGGGATGTTGTAAACACATGGTGTTGGATTAATGTTAAGGGTCACCCAAGAAGGAAGGCTGCTGGAGTTGTATCCCTTAGTGTCACTGTACATGGAGAATCCTGCGGGCACTCTTGATCCATGACAATATAAGATCAGCACATCATTGGCCATGTAAGATCAGCTCATCACAGGAATTTGTCCTAATAGGCTGGCTGATCTTTTAAATTTGGTAAGCCAAACAACTGCAACTCTAAACTGTGTTTGCTAGGGAAAAAGCATATTCTCTGTAAAGTATATCCTAGAAAACACAGAAGAGACTAATTGCTGAGTTTTCTATCCATATGTGGGTATAACAGTGTTTCCTTAGTCTGGAGCACTGACTGTGCTCAGTAGTGCTTGGTGATTAACTTCCATGGGGAACAGACAGTAGAGGGGCCCTTGGATCCTTACCTGAAAATGCATAGTTTTGAGCTATTTTGCATCTGGAAGGAAGGAAGTTCCAAATTTCGAGGTCAACCATATTAACAAACCTCTGCAGATATATTTTCAGTGCACTGAATGAAAGTCAGATTTGGCTGGTGAAGAATGTGTTTCCTTCTGCTGAGTGTGTTAGCTGATACTTTATTACAGAATGAAGTGTTTTCTTTCCCATTTTTCTTGCAACTGGCAAAGTGTAAAACTTCCAGTTTGCACTTGGCCTCAGAGAAGACTTTCCCCTGCTTTCTCCTCAAATTTCTGTATGTAGCTTGTAAGTAGCTTTTATGATGTTGTGGAAAAGTCACTGTTATTGTGAAGAAATGGAAAAATTGCAAATTCTTGTATAGATTCAAAGTAGCAGATGTTTGCTATTGTGTTCTCAAGAATGAAATTTAATTGCTACATGCTACTAGACTTTAAGATCGTCAAGGGAACATTATCTCACTATAAAAATAATTAAAACCTTCTTTCAGGATAACGCACGTGTGGCTAATATAAATGTTGGCCACAGGCGTTGCATCTGGGGATTTTATGATTTAAGGTATTTTTTGAGTGCTATGTTGTGACCTCATGTCTGTGGGTATAATTCTGTTGACTTCAGTTGAAATTGTTCTGTTCTCATCTGTGAGATCACAGTTCCTAAAACCCAATTCCTAATATTTTTATCGTTCTATCGTTCATATTGTTCTATGCCTGTTTCTTGGGACATGGGAACATGTAAATGGAGCAACTTTTGAGTACATTGTTTTCACAAGTGTGCTTTGAGCTGAGTTTATTTTCGTTGTATTTAGAATTACAAAGCTAGGGGGCCAGAGCAGCAAGTTGGTCTTGGGATGCCCTGGCATATTTGTCTATTCTCTTGCAGAACCTACTGTAAATTTTTATGGTTTTTAATGTGTGGAATCAAAGTCGAGAGGTTCTCGGTTCTCTGGTGGTGTACCTGTCACTTGAGATTCATGTGTCCTATCAGCTTTTGGATAGAATTCCAGATTTTTGTGAATCGGGTGGCACCAGGATAATACCCAGGTATCAGTTTAGTACAGCTTGGCTACATCAAGAGGATGGTTTTTTATTAGCAGGGTGTGAGACTTTGGCTCCATTGGATGGAATTGACCAAAAGCTGTTTTTCTTCATCTTTCTATGGTCCTAAAAAATACGATTTTTTGGTACTGGAAAAAACAATTTTTTATTTGCCAAAAACTGGTGTCTATTGTGAAAGACTGAGTAGAGGCGTGTCCAGTTTTCTAGAATTGTGATTGATAAGTACATTAAAATTACATGCAGCTCTTTGAGTTACTGACATTATATAAGCACTGAGTATTATACTTTTTAAATTATTTCTTCCTCAGTTTTTAATTTGCCTCTAAGGGAAGAAAACACAAAATTGTTGAGCTCAGAGTATTCAGTATTCCTCAACTGCTCAGAACAAATTGCAACATACTGAGATGGGGAATGAGGGGAGGAGAAATATTATGGAGAGATCACTGTAAATCTGTTTAATTCAAGGAAAAACCTTTTCCTTGGAATAGTTGCTCTGTGAAGTTCTCCTGGTATCATTGTTCTGGTTTGACTTGATCCCAAAACCAGTTTGATGGCAGGGGACCAATAGACCAATGCAGGACTTGTATTGTTTGTAGTGCAGTCCACATCAGTTTGTCACAGACTATAGGAATGGAGAACAATGCCAGCTGCCTTCATGTATGGGTCTGCAGTATATGAGAAGAATAATCTTCAATATTAGAGAATGTTTAAATGCACACATTATAGAGTAGATTTCTTTCATGTAGTAAGGGGGAAACTCAGGTGAGACTGATCTGCGTGGGACAGACCTCAAAGTGGACAAAAGCTGGAATGTTTTGACAGCTCACGCAGGTTTCTCTCAGCAGAGTGTGCAAGTAGGATGGGAAGTACTTTTAAAAGTACTCATCAGGAGCTTGATTTTCTGCCCACAGAAATGTGTTGTTTGTTTTGGAGGTTTTTGTTGCTGTTGTTTTTCTACTGACTTCTCTGGGAGTGGATCTGAACCAAACTAATTCTTACTTTTCTAATGTAGTGGCCATGTTTCTTGAAGAACATTGGATACCTATCTCTAGTTCTCTCTATACCTTCACAGGTATATGTCTGCATGCACTACAAGTGTGGATTTTCTTGTGGCCTGTTCCTCCTGTCCTCCCTCATTGCATCAAAGCACTGCTTAAACCCCAGCATGATTTGTATGTGGGGTTTTTGTTTTAAATTTCTCTGAATAGTAAGTGGTTTTAATTCCTGCTAAACCTTGTTTACTTCCTGCATATGAATGGTAAAACCTCAGTATCTGTTTTTCATATACTATTTCAGGAACTTCATGCAATCTTAAATGGAATGCCCTAGGGAACAGCAGATGAGGTCAGCCCTGCTGCTTACTTATCTTAGGATTCAGCCCTTCCGCCCCTGTTCTTCAATACAACATTCTTGGTTCTAAGCCACTATTGAAAGGTGAAGATCCCATGGAGAACCCATAAAGTCCACCTGGAGCTGATGGTGTTGCTGTGGGGGGAAGGCCTTATTTCAGAGGGGCAGCCATCATCCTCAGGGGCATTTGGTAACTTCTTGCACTTCGAAGTAAGGGTGAAGAATTCTTTCCTTTGATGTGGATCAGATGGAGTTTCAAATACATTCACCTCTCTTGGATTATCCATCCTCGATGGGTAGCATATTGACAGAGCTGAAGGGTGTCATGCAGTACTTTGAAGAGCATAATGGCTGAGCAAGCTCTGAGAGAGGAGGGTACTCAGCCACCCTATGAAATGATTGGTCATATTTCTGTACAGGATCTGCCTTGCTTTTTCTGATTGGCAACTTTTGAGATTTTTTTCCCAAGAAGTGGTGACTTCATTGTTCTCTGTTTATTGCACATCTTAACTGTATTTTAAGGGAACTTGAGCTGATGCCAGCATCAACACATCTGAGGAGTTTTGATGCAACTTAGGTAGCTTTAGGCCTGAGGTCATGTGAAAAACGTTGCTTTGGGGACTAAAGTCTTAAATATTATAACAGCAGGAGTTTCCATGGAGGTTTCAAGAGAACTGGGCAAGTAATTCTCTAGAATTGACTGCAATAGCTTTTGTTATCTGCTTTATAAACTTTGGGATTAAATATAGTGGGTTTTTTCGAACATGCATATTGGGAATGGGATAGGGGGATGAACTTGGCATAGAAGTTAACAAGTTGCAGAATATTGATTCAACACAATGCTAAATAACAGACTGCTTAAATTACATTATCTCTAGGAGAATGGATTCTGATTCCATTTGCAATTAAAAATACTAATAGTAATTAAAAAAAACATGGTCTATTTTCCCAGCTAATCCCCATGTTTGTGCTCCCCTATTTTTTCTCTTGAATACTTATGGTTGTTGGCAGATTTCGGATACCAGTTGGGAGAAAGTAACTGACTTCGTTTTAGAAGTGATCCTGTGCAGTATCTTGTCTGCAGATAATTGACTCCCTCCATAATGGCAGAGCTCTTAGTTTGTTGGCACATCCGTTAAGAACAGTCGTGCCTCCAGAACCTTTGCTCTTATATTGAATGTTTGAAAGACTTGCTCACAGTCAGATGTGTGAGAAGCAGCCTTGCTTGGAACAGATTTGCATCCACAGCTTCTTCCAATCAGCCAGCTGTAAATGCCATAAAGTGTCTGGCCTTTCTGGATGGGCAAGTCAAAGGAATTGTTTCCCTGTGCCATGTTGGCTGCACACATTCTTGTGCCACACTGTCTTGGGGCCTCACCTCTCTCTGGACCTGAGCTTCAAAGAAGAAGTATAAAAATCAGGAAGTCTAATGTGTCATGAAAAACCATTTCTGGATACAGAAAATATCTAACTTCATGTTCTTGTGCAGTGTTCAGCATAGTGCAGTTCGCAATGGAATGTTTTCATCATCCACATGTAGCTATTACTTTATCTTTTTAATGCTTTGCACAGGGGGATAAGGTGGAGGCGGCGATGCTGTGTTTGGATTGACTGTGGTAATGAAAAGCATGTCCTGGACACTTCTGTTAAAGTGTCACTGGTGTTGTGGTTGGCTGCCAACAAGTTTGCTCGCCACAGTCAGGTAAGGTGTAAATGACATCAGCTCCTTTGGTGTTTTCCCCTGAAGGGAATGGCTGAGCTGTTCAGGCAGTCTCTGCTGGGACACCCCTAGCTGCACATTAGCTCTGCTAAGGCACCATTTGGAGGATGTTGATGGACTGCAGTCAGGATCATTGAGTAATGGAGGTAGGAATGATAATCTCTCTCAGTCTAAAAAGTGCAAGTGCAATTGAGTCCACTTGTTAAGCCAAAATCCATTGCTCTCTGTGCTGATTCACAGTGGGAGCTGACATGAAATATCAGGGAGGGATTAGCATGCACAGCATGTTGTGGTTAAGAGCTTGTGCCACTTGGTCAGACCACGGCTTGAAACTGTGGTGAGTGTTGAGTTGCTAATGTCTCCTCAGGTTACTTGACTTGGGTTTGTGTGCAAACAGCAAGGTGGCTGATTGGCAGGCTGGCTTCAGAGCCAGGGGTTTTAGAGCACTGCTGAGGAATAGGCCTGAAATATCACCACTTCCAGTCCCTCACCAACAGGAGCAACTACACTGAAGCCTTACTGAAGAGGGAGAGCTGGTCTGGATTTACATTAATGTTTTAAAACTACTTTGCTGCTTTTTTCTTTCATATAGATTCCCAGGTACTGGTGAGCTAACACGGCTCTCCTGTCCTAAGAGAAGTTTAAGTGTTTTGTTGAGCTTCCTACTTAGGAGTTTCATGTTGCTCTGCAGGAGTCCATACATGGAGGGTTTTTTTTTTTAGAAAAAGATGTTTCAGCCTTACATTTCTCTGTGTCAAATGTCAGCCCTTCAAAATCTCAGCATTTCTGGGGAGGGGTGTTCCCTCATTCCCTTGCCTCACACACATGCCTTTCTAGCCCACTTTTTCTCACATCAGGGATCTGACTTGTTCAGGGGTTCCCTGTAGCCCATGTTCACTGGCAATACCATGACCCAGCCCTGGCAGAGCATTTTTGCTGAAATGATTTTCCCATTGCATGCTGTGGAAGAGGCACTGTGCCCATGTTAGTGGTGGCAGACATGCCACCATCACAGAATATTCTGAGTTGGAAGGGACCCACAGGGATCATTGAGTCCAGCTCTTATGTGAATGGCCGATAAGGGGGTTGAACCCACAACCTGGGTGTTCTTAGCACCATGCTCTGACCAACTGAGCTCATCTCTGAGAACTGGCAAGGAATGCATGTTCATCCCAAATTCCTAAAAGGAGAAGTGGCTGTTGACTTGCAGAGTGTGAAAGCAACAGAAAACAGGGACAAGAGACTAAACTGAGATCCTTGCCTGTTACAGGTTTCACAGATGTGTAGGAACTGTTGTATTTTGGTCTCTCCTCCAGACCTCAGGCGCCAGATCTTTGTCTCTGTTGCAGGTCCCAGCCACAGATGAAGGCAAGCAAATCAAACTCTGCTTAAGTAGCCAGATCAAAACAATGTAGGAGATTACAGTGAAAGATCTGCTCCTAAAGCTTTTTCTTATGCTGGAGTCTTTGTGGAGGGAAGGATACAATTGTGCTAGTGCATTATTGTTGAATATCTGAACTCCCCTCCCTGTTGCTGGCTCTCAAATACTTTGTTATTGCCAGTTCACTGACCTCTTCTTTGCTGATTACACAAGACCAGGTTGAAGGTCTGTCATGTCATCACCTGGGAAACTAGAAAATAAGTTGAATAAATCCTATTAAAGTTTCTATAGCTAGAGATTGAGTCACAGAGGGTTGGAGTAGATATTTAGTGCAGTCATAAAGCTTTTTAAAAATAACTTTTAAAACAGAGATGTAAGAACTCTATCAATGTTGGTAATTTCTACTTGTGAAAACTAACATTCAGTTTCATGGGGAAGAAAGGAAGCTGTCTGTGGGGTGGAAAGAAGATGGTGGTATTACGTGGCAAGATTTGATGCAGTTGGGGTGGGTGGACAGAGCTGTAGGGAGTCCACAGCTCTCCCTCCATACTGTGTTCAGTTTCTGGGAGGATGAAGGCTCAATAGAAGATGTGTCAAAGCTGAGTTCTCACTCACTGGTGAGACCCTCTGGGCATTGCAGCCACATGTCTGAGTCTCCTGTCCTCCACTCAGTGCTGCCTGAACTGTGACCACTGGTGCTGTGGTGGGCACTGTGTATGATATGTGCCTGCCCAGGTCTGAACTCCTCAAGAGTGTGCATGTCTGGTCTGGCACAACTGTTTTAGCCTGGAAATTCATGCATCCTTTTGTACTGAGGCTACATCCTCACACAGTAAGCTGCGGTGGGAAATCGTTTCCCCTTGCATTATTATGCCAGTGGGGAAGTTTTATGTTGCATGATAAGGTTTGTACAAGCACTGTCTTCCTGCTGCAGTTTTTGCTGGCCAAAAAGGTCAGTGCCTGCTTCCTCCAGTTGCCTGCACATCTCCCAGGTGAGTGGCTTGCTTTTGCTCTGTGATTGCCCTGGATTATCACGAGCAGGCTGAGCAGTAAACAGCCTGAGTAAAGGGCAATTGCCAGGCTGGTTTGTGCAGCTGAACTGAGCATGGGCAACTAAAGGGGCATGACTTGAATGAGGGGGATGATGGGCTCAGTCTGCCCCTTTCTCCTCTTATTTAAGTAGTTACAGCCAGTGCTGACTGGGGATGTGTGATCAAAATATTCATTATAGATATCTGTGATCTGAAATACAGACCTTGAAAAGTGGACTTAGCTACCCCAAGGCAGATACATTGGCTCTAACGTGGTGCTTATTTCAGAATGGATGCTGTTCTGTATTTGAAGGTACTTGCATGCAAAGTGTTTGAAAAGAGGCTTAGAAACAAACAGGATCCCTGACCACACCCTGTCATTGGCTTTTTTTTCTGTTTAATTTGGAAAATACAAAGTCTGCTTTTATGAAGATCCTTGCTGTGCTAGAAAACGTGTGTCACCCACCCATTTGCTCCCTCCTGATCCAAATCTGGGAAAGATTTAGAAGAAAGAATGGAATAAATCATTCAAAAGACTGTTTTGCAGTGCCTGCCTAGCCAGATGAGTAGTTTTCTGAGCACTGGGGTTGAACATGCCTACTTGCCTATAAATTTGTGTCCCGTGGTTGACTGTGAGTCTCAGTGGATACTTTTCCCATGGTTGAGGAATTTGCTGGGATGCTCCCCTCTCTCTGGGATCGCACATGCCAGCCTTGCCATTCACAAAGATAATTATAGAATTGCCTTCCTGCCTGTTTCCACAAAACTTGAAAGAACTTGCAGGAATTTGCTTTCTCCAGCTTTGTGTCAAACCTTGGCTCAATGGCTGTGGGCCAAGAAAAAACTCTGGGATAAACACACAGACACAGACATACACACAGACATATTGCAGTTGTCATATAAATCCTGATGCCCTAAGAAGCAAAGAAAAGGGGATGTACAGTGGGAACAGCATTGTGGGCTCTGCGTGGGACAAGGAGTCACCAAGAGTGTCCTGAGAAACAGGGATATTGCACATACAAAGCAGGGGGTAGGAGGAATACAGCACCTTCTCCTTCCCTGCCTGTTTGAGCTTCCCTGCCTATGTGCCACCAGCACTATAGGGGATGCTTGGGTAGATTTCTTTTTCTTCTGTGATGTAATATAGCCACAGGACACAAAAAGAAGGACACGGTTTCACCACAATCAAGAGAACAGCAGAAGCCCCCAGAAAAAGGAGCCCGTTTATTATGGATACACAATTTTATAGGGTTTGCAAAGTGAGAGAGGATTGGGAGATGAAATCCCACCTCTCAACCAGACTGGCTAGGTGACCAGTCCATCAGTTTCCCTTCTCCAAGAAGGAATGTAAACAAAGCGAGTGTTTTTAGTACAATGTGTGAGAAAATCTGACTCAAGAATATAAACTTTTCAGAAGGCTTTCAAAAACAGGACGACAATGTAACTTGTAACCCAAGTTCAGCACCGTGGACACTTGGAGAAACACCTTACAAGTAGTAAGGGAGTGGGAGGATTTGCCCTATTTAACCACAAAGAGTTTTCAAAAATAAAAGAAATATGGTAATATGTCTAGTAACCCTTAGAGAAATATGGTAACTGCAAGCATAAAGACATGGAATTTCAGATGAACGAAGGCTATTCTAAAGTATGTTTCCCACTCTGGTGGTAATTCACTCCATGAAAGTAACGAGCAGTTACATGTAACACTTCCCAAGTGTGGGAAAAGCATCGTTCAGTCTGGTGTATTCAGCATGTGAAAAATAACTAGATGTAGAGACACATAAATAAGCAGAAAAGCCACAGATGGGCTTGCAGATGTTTTACAACATCAGTGAGATTTGCATAGTGTTCCTAGTGTTGCCATTTAACTTGGCATGTGATTTGGGAAAAATCAGTCTTCCCAAACTGTGCTCTGGCATATCTGTTTTCACTGGAGACTATGGATGCCCTCTGAAATCTCACTCAACTTGTAGTGAGGTTGGCTTTTTTTTTTTTTCTGGTAAGCTTTGTAGTATTTTTTCCAGTATATATACAGAAGGTGCTGGGAAAAGGACTGTAATTTGTATTTTCAGGACATAGTTTGAGTAGCCTGAGTTTTATTAGATTCATAATCTCAGACTTAAACCCAAAATGAAGAACTAAGAGTTTAATGTTTAGGGTTTAATGTTTAGGGTTAGCTCATGAGTTGGAGCTCCAAACAAGCTTTTCAGATATGGAGATAAACCTGAGAAAGTAGGAGAAGAGTCAGACAAAGAAGTACAATGGTGTTTCCCAGAAACAGCCTGGCTGTCAGCACAATGGTTCGTGTCATGCTGTTGAGAAAACAATATCTCAAGGTCTGAAATGGAGTTTGAGTTTACAGGAAGGCCTTAGATTGCTTTCACCTTGAGTATGGGATCTGCTTTCACAATGATATTCAGGTGTATGGCAGTTACAGAATGATAGGTTTAGGGTGTGTGATAATTTAGTCTGTTATTTATTCATAGGCTTGCCTCCCTTTGTGCAAATGAACCTTAAAGAGAGACCATATAATCATGTTAGCAATTGCTTTAGCTGAGAGAAATAATAATGTTCTTTCCTATATCTTCAGCTGCTCAACAGTTCTTGTGAGAAATTCCAGTTCTGAGGCTAAAACTTCCCTGCATATACCAGTATTTATTTATTTTTGGCTTTTCTGAGAATAGAAGGTTTCAGCCACACTTCAGTAATGAGAGAAGAATGAAGTGAGATTTTCTTTGTCCCCAGAAATGTTGGTTTTAAACATCCTTTCAGCCGAGCGGATGAAATTGTAAAATTGAGATGTGACAGTGATGCTCCAGAATTCTCCAGGGGTGTTTGACCTTGACTTCATGGCTTCATGGCTTCATGCAGTTTTTTGTGGCTGATACAGAGCTGATGAGGCAGACTTTTCCAGCTCATTTTTTCTGAAGCACACAACTAAGGAAAGATTGACTACAGAAGCATCTGCAGCTAATTTAGCAGAGTAGTCCAATGAGGGATATTGCTGCAAATTGCTACAGAGACCTGGCATGGTTGATGGCCAGGACAGAGAAGAATCTTTTGCATGGCTGTCAAAATCAAGGTTCCTCAGTCTCTTGTGCTCATACTTAAACTGAAGGAGAGGCAGCACTTTTCTAGAGTTTTCCAGTGATCTGAAATGGCAGATAATATATTGACAGTGAGGTGTTGTTTCTCCTTCCCCTTTTCCTTGGTCACTCCCAGGAAGCTTTTTGATCAAGGAAACATAATTGGTGGAGCAGAGTATTTTGCCAACCACGTTTAATGTCGGCTGAGTCCTCAGCACTTTCCTCAAGCACCTCAGAGTCCAAGTGGGCAATTGAAAATGGTTTTATGGTAAAAGTCGTGTCCAGACTGGTGAGAAGTGTGCAGAGAGTAGCTGATGTCTGAAGAGAAGTGTGAGGGTCGTTTTTTGTTTTAATTCTCTTCTTAAGCTCTTTCCAAGAGAAGACCTGGCTGCCATTGCTGCTCTGATTTTTCTTCTTATCTCATTCCTTCCCTTCTGCTGGCCCATGTTTGAGTGATGGGATATGACCCCTCTTGCATTATTCCTGTCTCATTTCACAGTTCTCATATGTCTCTCTATTTCCTTCCTTAATTTTTGTCATGATGTTTAAAAAAAACACAAAAAAAACCCCAAAATTCTTTGATGGCACCACATGGGCAGAAAAATGTCTGGAGGATCATGTCATTCAGTCTGCACAATGCTTGGATCTCAGCCATTCTCTGAGTTCATTGCTTACATGACCTCTAAATATTTATTTTTGAAATGGGTTTATAAATTGCTATGATTGATTAAAAGGTTCCTGAAACATGTGACTTTTTCTAAACACATGCAGAATAATGATTGGTTTTAAAAAAACAAGACAACAAAAAAAGCAAACAACTTGTTTAGTTTTACGCAAAGTATCAGATATATGCAAACCTATATGTTGTTTTATTCTTTAAATCTAGTGGATAGAAGCTGAACAACCAATATGTATTCAGAATGACCATAACCTTGGCAGCAACTCTGAACTCATATATCAACATTTCTAACATGAGAGATGCGACCGTAATTTTCTTTCAACAGCCACGTTTTGGGGGCTTTCTTTCCTTTTGGTTTTTTAGTGTATTCCCCTTGGGCTTTTGCTTGGACAAATACTGTGTCTTATGTGATTAAAATCTAACTCTCATACTAGTGTATATTTAAATTGCTTTGTCCTGCATTAGCAGGCAGATCTTGGCTCTGACTCAGCATTAGTATCTGAGACATCAGATTCTTAAGACCTCTGGTTAACTGGAAATCAATTAATGGGAACTAATTGTCATTGCCTTGTGATGAAGGCTTAGGGAAAATACCTTCATAGAAACACATAGGTGACTATAAGGGTCAATCCATATGTGAGTGTGGGGAAGCCTGTAGGCTAAAGCTAATTTGATGAGATACAAATGCTTATCCAGCCTTTCTTTGCTGCAAAGATAAACAGCCAAAGCACCTTCATACATATTTGCCAGGTAAATATATGAGAGTAGGTTTGCCTTGTGGAGTTTGAGTGTGGATGTATAATCTGTTTCAATTTTCTACTTGGAAATCTTTATTTTTCCAAGTACTTCATACCAGGGCTTATGCTTCAAAACTTACCAGCCTGCTCCAAGAGGCATAAAGAGCCCTGTGAAAGACAGATTTATGACATATTTTTATTTGCCATGGCTGAAGTTACATGGCAAGTATGGCAATGTAAAAAGTGCAATACTTGGAGAGGTAAATGGCTCAATCTGCTAATCTTGCTTTCTGAACAGTACCTGAGAGTACAGATGACTTGCTTTGCCAGAAACAAGCTTTAGGAAAAGTAAATTTGACATCTTGTTTTGATGGTGTAAACAGGTAAGGTTAATACTATTCAGCCAGAGTGTTTCATTATAATTACCAATTTAAAAAAACAAAATAACACTTGAGAAGATGTTACAACACTAACATGATCCAAATCCAGCTTTCATTGGAGAGCCCAACTGTGTAAAATGAACACTATTTCTGAAGTCAATACTCCCTTACTACACAGTGCCTCCACACAATAGGAGGCAATAACATCTGTATAATGGGGCATTTCTATTACTTTAGTCACCACTTACTGCACTCTTACTGGTCATTAGTTCTACAGGTGAATGACACAAATGTGGATTTATTAGTGCTATAAACCCGTGGGAAATAGTGAGTCAAATTAGTGTCTTTTTCATAATAACAACTGATGTGCTTTTATTAGACCTGAACATGCTGTGTCACTTTCTACAGTAAAAATGACTGCATTTCAGGTTGCTTTCATCACTTGACTGTAACATTTTGAATTGTAGAAAACTTTCCCACTTGCTAGCAAAGACTCAGTTCCTGATTTAGGGGATCAAAATGACTTTTTACCCCAAAGTGAAATGTTTTTATTTAAAAATAGTGCTTCTTCACATGTAATATTGACACAGTAGAGACCCCTGAGTTCCTTGAGAAGGTAAGATATGCAGGTTATGTGTGTCTTAATGTGACTGTTCATAAACAAACTCGCTGCTGGACTGCAGCCTGAAATGCAAAGCTGGTCAAAGAAACAAGTTTCTGATGCAAAATTAGCTACATTAGTTAGTGCTTTTTGGATTTTAAGGAGTTAATCTACCTGTCAAGCCATGTTTTTGTATTGCACCAGTCTGTGCCATGTCTACACAATCATGAGACATCTCTGAGATGGTTAGAGACTTCAAAAGCTCTGTAAGTCAGTAAAAATCCATTTATTCCCTCTTTTTTTTTTTTGTAATTTGCCATCAAGTTCATTATGGTTACTTCTAAGAAAGGCTGATGAATATGAATCTTACCTACTGGCCTTTATAAACTAGTTCTTAGGTTCAAGGTTAAAGGTTGTTTCTCAATTTGGTTGTCTTTCAGTAGAAATTAACTGTTTTATTTACAACATTAGCAAGTGTGTGGTATCTCTTGGCTGTAATGCTCCACAGCTGATGAAAACAACCATAGAAATTGTTAAACCTTAGAACCAAGAACATGAAGGACCTCTAAGAGGTACATTTTAAAGAATTGTTGAGTACAGTAGTTTCCTTTAGTGTTCTCTGAGAGGTGTGCTGCCCTATCTTCCACTGGCTGCAAAATCTGGACATCTTCTTCTGTTGGTCTGATAAAGACAGTCCTTGCATAACCCATCCAAAAATACCTGAAATGGATGGGCTGTTGGGGCCAGGTTCTTGTGTGAGAGAATGTGGTACAGTCATCTTGTAAGCAGAACACAAAGAAAGGACTGTGTTGTTCCTGGACATGCAGAGAGCCATGAAGTGGCATAGGAATCCCAGGCAATTGCTTTGATAGTGCATAGGGAAAAGAATTCTGAATCCTTAAGAAATATTTCTTTTTGATACATGTAGAGATTCTGTTTCCTTCTGCTGAGCTGCAGACAGCTGGTCTTCCTCCAGACGCTGAGGAAGCTGGGCGTCAGCACTGTCTGTTTCAGATAAGATTAATAATGTATGGATTCATGGGGAATGGAGCCCAATCTGTTGGGATGCCACAGCAAGCAGTCCCAGTGAGCAGGAGCAGCTGCCTGCTTTGGGCCTTCTGAGAGGAACGAGAGGAACCATCTGAGACAGACTGGGATCGGCTCCTGTTTGTTCTACAGGCGAGTTGCTCACACCTTGTAGCAGACTGTGTTGAATGCAGAAGGCAGATCCATGGATGTGTGATGATGTCCAACTCCTGGCTCTGTACACTTCAAAACCCTCAGAAAAATGACCCCACAACTGAACACAAGAAAATAGCAGAAGGAACTTTGTTTCACCCTTGTATAGCAGACTACAAGTGATCTTAGTGAAATACATGCTAACACAAGTCTTGACCAACAAACCAGAAGAGCAGCAGTTTTTTGAATTAAAATCCTCTGCAGTCAGTTCTGCTTCCAGTTTTCAATTTGGAGCATGAGAATTGTTTCATCTCTTGAATGCTTTCTGTGTTGTACACAGGCTGGAGGCTTTTGTCCTATCTCTTTTACACCTTTTTTTTTGTCAACCAGAGCATTGTTCAGAGCCCTGGATTGAGATGGCTTTGTAGACTCAAGCTCTTTTGAGCTCCGTCTGAGTTCCTGGCTATGATCTGCCCAAGCTTGCAGTTTTGAAGCAGATTTTAGGGTCAGCCCAAGGTAAAGTGCACCACGTTATTTACCTTTCCACATCCTTGGATGCAATTAAAAGATATGACATGAGTGAAGAATAGAAAATTAGGAGGGGAATTCTAGATCACTGGAGCTTGCAGCATGTGAGTGCTGGTGCAGGGTTCCCAGTCCTGGTGCTTAACCTGAGGCAAGGAGAGCAATAGCAGCTCTGCCTTTCCTGCTGGCTTGAACACAGTGTAAGTGGTGGTGTACCCAGTGGGTGTTAAATACATCAGTCAAGCTATTTGAAACCTGAACTAAATACTTGGTTGGTTGCCCAGTGGGAAAGAAAAAAAAAAAATTAAAATTACTGAGGCTTGCAAATCTGTGCAAAGACTGCCTCTCCAAATAAAAAAGTCAGGTTTTGTGCCCTGTTCTGAAGTACTAATTTGATGTTTTTTCCTTTTTGAGGCTTGCAGTCCAAGCTCCTAAAGCATCGGTTTCACAAACAATTACTGCTAAGTATGAATGACTGGTTTCTAGCCTGGGATAACTGTACATGCTCCAGAGAATGCCATTGCCTTTACCCAATTCTATGATTATTTACTGTAACAAAGTATTACTGTAACAGTTGGGGTAATGACAACTGTAAAATAGAATATCTGTGATACTGTTGGGTTAGCAGAAGCAAACAGAAAAAAATGAACTAGATGCCTTGCTAGAGATGTGAGCATAGGTCTGTACCTTGCCTGTTGTCAAAGGAAATCCATTATCATTCTCTTAAATCACATTTACTTCATTGCTTCTGCACAGAAGTGAGATGTGCTTTTTTTTATCGTGCATAGAACAGTTTCATCCTGGAAAACTAATCTAATTCATATTTTATTGCAATTGGGTTGGGTTTTGTCAGCTTTATGGATACACTGGGGTAAGGGACATGAATTTACTTCTCTTTCTTTCCCCCAGCATCTTCAGTGCCTGTCTTTTCAAAAGATTTAGGTAACAACAATGAGCAGCTGGCAGAGTTGGGCTGCATTTGGCCTGGTGGTGTAGCAGGAAAGGACTTGGTAGCCCTTCATAGGGGTGGGAGCTGCCAGGAGCAAGTGTGTTTCCACCCCTGTGTGACAGTGCCTCTAGCAGGGACCAAGGAACCATGACTGTCCAGACACTGAGCAGGGGGTGCAGCAGCTCACCCTCTTGAGAGGGTTGGGTTTTGCAGAAAACAAAGCATTTTCAATACGTGACAACAAGGAGAAATGTTCTGGCTCAGAAATAGAGCCCTGCATCTCTTGCCCTCATTCCCTTTCCTGCCACCACTGCCACAGGCTTCAGTGGTATGTGCTGGCTGCCCTTCTCTTGGGTTTAGCCCCTTCTGCTTGAATACTGTGTTCAGGGGTTTTCCTGTGGTGCTTTCACGTTGTCCGGATCTTTTTTTGGATTTTACATCCCTCTTGGAGGAAGATTTGGTACTACAGTTGCTGCTGGATGGGGACAGTGGACTGCAGTGTCTCAGTAGAAAGAGGAACAGTACTGGGCAGTTTAACATTTTCATTTCCACACAGTAGCAAAACAATGGTAAATTCATGATGCAGAGGAGAATGCACAGGAAAATTTATGTGCTTTCTGAATTTAAAGATATAAGTGACATCATCCTATGGGTCTTATGATGTATTAGCTCAAAACTTGCTTATTTTGGGATCTGGTTGCCACGTATTTCTGTGCATGTCTTGTCAGACTTTAAGCATGACTCCCTTAATCCTGGATTATACAGAAAATGTATATGACACTGCACCATATGTTGAACCCTGAACATCCTGCCTTTATCTTGTCATGTTATTTCATGTTGTTATGCTACTTCACCACTGAGCTTTTTAACCTAATGCTACTGTGGCTCATCTCTATTATAATAGAGACCTATTTTAAATTAAAATGCTTTATCAATACAGAAAAAAACCCCCTTCTTTTGTAATCAGGAGTGTCTTTGTGCTTTTAATTCATTCAAGTATTGACGAGGTATTTGGTTTCTGATGCTATATTTGGCATTCCACAGCCACATGATTTTAGTGATATATAGTTGAAATATCTTTTGAAAGCCTCTATAATAAAAATAGAAGAGAAATTAGATTACCTCTGAGACTTAAAAGAACTGTTGAAGAATTTATTAGAGCAATGTTAAAATATGCTGTAAAACAAAATTGATCTGGGATATCTGGGGAATCAGAGTGCTGTACTACTTGGATTAATTAAAATTGTAGTGAGATGAAACCTTCACTATAATCAAAGTTGTTCCCCAGGGTTATATCTTCATTACAGTCCTGGTGTAGCCTTCCAGTGCTGACCATTGCTGAGCTAAGTAATTAGTTCAGTTTAAAAAAAAATAATAAAAAAAAAAAAGGATAAAATGACAGTACCATGACAGTACTTATATTTATTCTTTGGGGTTTTTTATTGCTGTGCTGGGCTCTGTTTGATATCATTAATTGTATGTAGCCATTCTTTCTGCTCCCAAAGACAAACAATGAGAGACAAAGTATCTCTGATATGAGGGTTATGCTCTTTCCCATATTGTGAGATGTGGAATATTTTACAATTGCTGTTTTCTGTAACTTTGGCTAAGGCACCGATCTCCCCCAGCAGATGTGCTGCCTATCTCGTCCCTGTTGTGCTGTGGGTAGTGTTCTGCTGCACAGGGGTTTCCTTATCAGCAGTTCTGCAGCAAATCAACAAGGTGGAGACTGCATTTCCCAACAGGGTCTCCAAGGAAGAGCTCACATCATGTGAATTCATACAGGATACCAGAAGACATCTGCCTTAGGAGGCTGTCTGCAGAGTTCAGACTTCAGGCCCTAGATAAAGCACTGCTTCTGTCTCTCCCACACCGTGTATATTCTGGCCCCAGCTTTGCACAGTCTGTCAGCGGTTTGTCCTTGAGCTGGATGCAGTAGTGAAACCCTCTGGATAAGGCTAACCCTTATCATTCTCTTGTGTCCTGTCAGGGGCACTCTCCCAGAAGCTGCTGAATAGCAAAGACATGACAAAGAAGCCTTTGATTGTGGCTGTCAATACTGGAACCTGGAGATTGTAACTTGGAATCAAAATGCATCCTACTGAGCTGTGGCTCTGACAGAGTGAGCCCCAAGTTTGTTCTTCATATTAATGATCTGAATGCAACTGGTTTGGATTCTCAAAAATACTTCTAAAAACACTCATGCTTTTTCAAGTGTTAAAGAAAGGGATTTCATGTCTCTTCTGTCAGAATATAATAAACAACTATTATATTCTCCTACAGCACTTCCAGAATCCCATAGAACTTTACATATGTTTTCTAGGCTCCAACAAACCCCATTAAGGGATATTTCTATATCACTTTTTTTTTTTCTGCAGTGAGACAAACTGAGATGGAAGAAGTGCTAGTGGTTTGCTAAAGGCTAAGCAGTTCCTCTCAATGCATCAATGCATACTCCCAAACTCTTTAGTATAACAAAGCATACATCATCAGCCTGACTTCCATCCAAATAAATCTTCTAGAACTCCCTCCTCTGACCACGTACATTGGGGATTAACACAAAGGAAACACAGCATATAAACTCATCTATATAGTACATCATCAACAATTGTGAAATAGAATATTGACTGCTTAGTGCATACCATAGCTTTGTGCTTTTAATAATAAAAATTTCTTCAGTGTTAGCAGCTCTGTTTAAGTCACATGTCACAGGAAAGGACACTAGGGAAGAGTCTAGCTGTGCCTTCTGCAGTTATCACTCCATACCCTGTACTATTAGATGAAGTGTGGCATTTCTTCCTTTTGTTTCAGTGTCAAGGAGAAAACTTGATGGGAAACCTGCCTTGTACATTTATGACAGGGAAGCCTAAAACAGAGGAATATCCATGCTCCCAAAGAAGTTTTAGAAAATCTTTGCGTAAGGAGCCAGTCTCTGGGAAGACTTAATAGAAATATAATAAGATTACGTGCTGTCCAACTCAGACAGCTGGAAGTCAAATGAAAGTTAGTGTGAGGGGAACAAAGGCTCTGTTTTTCCCCCTTCAAGAGCCTCAAGTTGCAAAAAGGGTCATATAATCTCAGCCTCTCGGTGTCTACTTGTCTGTGTAGAGAAACTCCGTTGCAACATGGTCGTTTCTCCTTCTAAGTGGGTTGGTACTGGTGAGTGGATGAATGCACAGCAGGGAATGTTCAGCCCCTTGGCTTGGCTGACTGAGAGGACTGCACAGTTAACAGCAGGTGCTCGAACACACAAGCCCTGACACATCATCTCAACCCTTCATTTTTCTCCTACACTGACAGGCTCATCCTGTACAGTCTCACTTTCTTCCCAAGTGGGACCTGCTTGCCTTGCCCCTCCTTTAGGCAGGCGGTGTGAGAGGTGACATACACCAAGTTGTATTGGATGACATCTCTAAGCGTTGTGTTAGCAGAAGAGAACAGTGACAGGAAGAGTGACTGCTGTTCATTTGCTATTTAAATTGAGTGTTCTTAAAAGGCAGACAAGGTGGTGTAAAATGCCTCTTTTTACTGTACTTTGTACTGTTCTCCTGTTGAAGTGAATGCCTGCAGATCAGATTAGTATACTAAAAAGATGGTTATGAGTGAAAAGTAGGAAAGTTCACCTCCAAGGATTTCTTCTAACAGGACAATGTTTATGTAAACTTGTAGTTTACAGTTTTGCAGCTGTCTTATGCACTTTTACTCTCTTGTGTTTGAGACAGAACTCAAGTGTTGTTGGATTACTTTCTGTGGCATTTTAGCATCAGTAGTGGTCACTGTGAATTTGCTGCAATTGAAAGAATTTAGGCTTATGTAATGGAAGATAAGAAATTTGTGTCAGTTATATATAAACCCAGTTTTAACTGTTTCTTCCTGCATAGCTTAATGCCACACTGTATAAATGGGATTGTCATTGGAAATTGCTTTAAAGCTGACAACCTTCATCTTCTCACGTGGATGGGTTGTACATCCATCCTGAATAATCACCAAAGTAAGGACTGAGACCCAGAAAATTGTACTGAGTGGGACCACAAAGATGTGTGGGTGAGAAGTAGGGCACTGGGTGTAGCAGACTGTGGTCTGCCTGCAATTTTCCCGAGTTCAGAGCTGGAGCTTGCAGTTGCCAAGGAGTGGGGCACTGCAGGCCTGAAGAACCTCACTGTTCCACTGGATTTCTTGTTCTGTGCCTTGCTGTGCTTAGTTGTGAGCATGAAGCTTTATTGTGCTTTGAGTAGACAACAGTCAATTTGCCACAGTTCTAAGTAATATTCTGTAATGCAAAATGTGAAAACCAATGTTGGAGGTCTTTCTGTCAGTCTCAACACTTGTATCAGACTGAAAAAAAAATGCAGATGATGAGTCTATTCCTCTCTGCAACAAGATAGCACTCTACCAGCAGGGCACCCTGTGGAAAAGTTGTGTTGCTAGGTTTTTTTCCTTCCTCTTTTTGAGAGAGGGATTTTTGAAAGCAGATCAGACAAAGGTTGGGGTTATGTGGCTGGTTGTGAGTATGAACTTTCATTTCTTTCCCTGTCCTTGTTGCAAGTAAGTCTCAGGGTATTTAGTGGAATTATTATAATTATTTAATTAACTTTTTGCCTAATTATAGCTTTGTGGTTTCTCTGTGTCTATAAGTATCTCTGTTTCCTATACAGCACATATTGGCATATCATCTTCCATCCCTTCTTGAAAAGTATATTCAGAAGTTATAGCAATAGTCACTACAGGTTTTGAAAGAAAATTTCAGTGCAGGATTTAAGGCAGAGCTCCTTCAGCAGTTGTAGCCACCTGTTTTCACACCCAGTGCTGTGTTCCTCCCTTATGCAGGTATACACACAGAGCTGCACCCAGGTACTCACAGGTGCCACCTGTACCCTTCTCACACTCCTCCAAGGCCCTTTTGGGTGTCCCTGCCTGGATGCTGGCTGCAGTGCCAGCTATGCATTGATGGTGGTGGGTGGAGGTGAGTCTTGGGTCCTGCAGGTTAACTGCAGAGCTGTCTAGCATTGGTGCTGTAGCACTTGACAGGACCTCTTGCTAAAGGTCCCTGTTTCGGTTTGAATTGAGGTCTGCTTTGAATCTCCCCCAAATCCCAGCTTGTTTCTGTCCTTTCAGCTTGGCAAGGAGGGAGGAAAATCCCAGAGCTGTTTGTTGTTTGGTTGCACCAGAAGGCGGCCCCCAAAGCAGAACATAAATACAGTGAGTGGAGCAGGGGATCTGATTGCTGATGGGACTTATCCCCCTGGCGCTGTTTGGATTTACCCATCTGGCTCTGGCCCTGCTTACACCTGTCAGCTGAGGGGGACAGTGCCAAGGCAAGGAGTGAGTGAATGTCCCCTTGGAGCTTTGCCTGGCCAGCTGGCAGCATACATCATCAGCCAAGCTTTCCCTTCCTCCTCCTCCACAGCCTTGGACATGTCATTCAATATGTTCAATATGTATGGAGCCATGCCCTCCCACCACAAGGGAGGTAGGTGGGTTTCAGCCCCATCAGCCCCTCTAGTAGAAATAAAGGGTTTCAGCCTTTCTTGCTTTCTGGAGAAAAAAATTAATTGCCTCCTTTTTTTTTTTTTTTTTTTTCCCCTTCCATGGTGGTCTCCACTAGAATGGACATATCATGCCCATTAGAGACCACACTTTAGCAAGACAAAGCTAGCTTATGATGTTGGAATTTTTTAATGGGGTTTTGTGAGGTAAGAATAGAAAGATTAAGATCACATCAAGTAGGATTGGCCCCAGAAAAAAGTTAGGAGCAGATTGAGGTTTGTCTACCTTAGAATATGAGGCCTGTTCACTCAGATATGCTTCTTTCTAGCTTCTTCTGGTAGTGCCATGCTCACATTCATCATCACACTGCCATTTTCCAAAGCTGTCATCCTGTCATCCCTTTGTCAGCAAACCTCCCCCCAGTTTGGGTGACAGACACATTTTAGGCTCAGCTCCTGTGGGGAAGGTATGATGACCCTCCCTTCAAAACAAGCCAGTCCCTGTCTGCCATTGAGATACTGCAGGGCTCCTGTCTGTCTGCCAGGGGGGTCTTTGGGAATGCTGCATTACTAAGCTCAGTCACATCACTACTGCTTTTTTTTAAGCCCACATCCCTGATATCTTTAATCTTGATGGGGGAGTAATTAATATTTTCCCATGTGCAAATGGAGAATAGTATCACAGAGTGTCACAAAACCAAAGTTGATTCATTAAACAATAACTTTTGGCAAAGCCTGAACATTCAAAATTTATAAAGACATATTTTTCCCCTTTTCTATCAGTGTGTAACAACTGTTTATAAAAGATTGTTCAAATCTTAGACTGCACTAGATGCTTTTATACTGTGAAACCTTTTAGTTGTTGATAAATTTGATAAATTCATTTTGCAGTACTTCAGGAACGCTCCTTTAACATCCTCTTCTTCAAATTCTCACAGTATTAACCTTCTGGATGAAACTGAGTTATCATATGCAGCAAAGCCCAAATTGGTCCCATGGCATGCTACCATAATCTTCATTTGTTAGAGTCTTAGGACTGCTAGGAAGGTATTTTGTGTGAAATGGATGGTGTTTATGACATCCTTCAAATAAACTTAACACTCAAGACTCCAAGTATAAGTTACTAAGCAAAATGAGAAGCGAAGAATGATGAGATGATCATATACATAGTTGAGAGTAAGCAAAATGAGAAGTTTTTTTCAGCAGATAAGATTTTTGCCAGCTTAGAATTTTTTACAGCCTGATGCATGGCATTGTTTAACCAGCAGCTATATTAAGAAAAGACAACCTGAAGTAAGTACAGGAATTCACCCAGTCACCTCAGCTGACCTCACAGTGACTTGGTAACCTCTCTTGCTCTTTGCTTACTTTTAATCCAGAATCCATCTGCCTTTCTTCAGTTGCTTCTGCTAAGACTTTAATGCAGTGATTATGTTGTGAAGAACATTTTGGTGCTGTCTCACCAGTGTTTGGACCTTTGGATCAAGTGGACCTCTCTACCCCATTTTTTCATGTTACCATTCCTGTGGTCTTGCTGTGGTCATGTTGCATTAGAAAGTGTGTGTGTGTGTGTGTGTGTGCCAGTGCTAAATCCATGGCTCCAGAGTGTCTTTACATGACAACATTCTCCTCGTGTTGGATCCACACTACAGTATCATGATGCCCATGTGACCTGAAGTGTGTTAGGATCTCCTTACAGACAGGTATGCAATGATGTATTCTATCCAGGTGGTTTTTTTTCCTTAAGAATCACAGCAGTTTAAAATGGTGCTGAGGAAAATTGTTGAGCCATATGTGTTTTTAAAAAGAGAAGCAGTGCTGAACCAGTGTATAGCATACAGGGGAAAGGAAACCAAACACAATATGATCTGTAATACTGCCTGTACTCTGGAGCTGAGCAACTTCTTTGGAACTATAAAGGGATTTGAGCATGTGTTCATTTATTATTTTTTTGCTTACATCTGTGCTATTTGCAGCAAGCCCTATATCACAAACTTGCTGCCATGCTCACTGTACAAAATAACGTGGCTGAAACATCACTCAGCACATCTAACTGCATGCCTGTATATGTAATCAGTGTGCATGTAGCCACTCGTTTGGGGTTCTCTCATTTTCAGAATGATACAGTCTATCGGCATGGCTTTTTACAGTAATTTAAGCAGGTAAAAATCTGATAGTGTGTATTCTATTGCGCATGCTGCTATCCTTTAATTTTCCCATTTCCTATAGACATTATCTTGATAATGAGAATTGATATTTTTACCTGAAGAATTTAATTATCAAAAAACACCCTTAATGCTAACATGCAGAACTGGTGTAGCAGAAAAAGCATATCTGATACAAGTAATCAATTGCTCTGTAATTACAATGACAATACAAAAATGAAGCAACCTTACCTTAGCTCAGGAGAGTCTTTTTCCTCTATCCCAGGCAGATTCCTCTCCTTATTCAACTGAAAAGGGAAAATCCACTTAAATAAAGATAAGGACTAGAAGAGTGAGGGATTTAAGAAGTTCTCATCTGAACTGCTGATCCACTTGTTTTTAGCAAATTGCAAAAAACCTTGATCCAGCAGTAGCTGAGAGTGACTTTCCTATCCTCATGTGTTCTGTGGGCTGAGAATCTGCAAGAATAAACCTGAGACGGTGCTGCAAGAGAGAGACAGCGGGGGGGACCTTGGCACGGAGTTGGACCAAACTCTAAATATAGCCCAACCCACTTTCTGTGCAATTCTCTTCATACTCTGAAGGCAGATGACCTTGTCAGAAAACTGACCTCCTGGTATGTCCCTCTCTTAGTAGAGAGGATCTAAGGGAACAGGACCGCAGCATAAAGAGACAGAAAAGGAATCCACCATCTGCTTGCAGCAAATGAATTTAGGTATGAGCTCTTATTTTCCTGGTAGTTAGAACTGATTGACTCATAATGTGCTTGATTTGATCATTTAAACAAATGAGCTGCATGTCAGTTCACAAAAGGCCTGTACAGATGAGAGATTGCATTCTAATTGTTAGTCTGAAACAGAGAGCACTGACATAGATTACAAGCCCAATGCCTTTCCTCTTCTCAAAAAGCTTAATGCATCAGAGTGTGCAGTATTGCCCTAAATGCTTCTGACTATGAAAATTATCCCTCCTTTCACTTGCTCTTATAATAAGTAAGACATTTTGGAAAAGTGAGTTAAATCCACAAATGCATATTCTAGTACCATGTAAGTTTGAGATGCTAGGATAGCTTGAAAGGGGATGAGAACCTGCAATATCAGAGATCAAACTGCAGAGAAATATGAAGTATATGCAGAGGAGGAGGAAGCAAAGAATAAGAGGCATAGGAACATAACCCTTGTGCCTTAGATAGGGAACTGGTTTTCAACAGATGTTTTATAATCTGGGGAATTTGCCACTCTAACTCTGTGTGGCAACATGTCAGGGTATTTTGTTCTTAGCCTGAAGGAGAGTTTAACTTGATATGAGTCAACCTGATACTCTGTCAAATGGGGACCTGATACTTCTATGTCATATGAAGGCTTCTAAATAAAAAAAGCTGCAGAAATCAGAGCAGCTCAAAATGTCAGCTCTCAAGTTGTGTGTAAAGATGGGTAGGAAAGTTGGGATAAAAGACTTGTTTTCAATATTGTTCTTCAGTGGGATATATTATTGGGTGGTGACATCTGTCTGAGTGTATGCTACATTATATGCATGTGTGCAGTTTTCTATATTCAGGGAAAACCTGAGAAAAATCAGGACTGTGATAACTGCACACTACAGATGTGTGTCTCTGCAAAATATCCATGAGCCAAAAAGGTGGGAATGCTACCAGAAGTCACTAAAGTAGCAATTTTTATCTGTGAACAATAATTTGTGCTGTTAAGTTTTTGTGAAGTGTGCTATATATCCTTTTTAATTGCAGTCTACTATCTTTGGCAAGTTCCACTGTGTAATTTTATCATGATCTATAGACTTGAAGTGCACAGGATCAGCCAGACTCTCTGTGTTACTCTCACAGCAAGAACTACAGCTGTGAGCCACAGCTGCTTCCCAATATAGAGAACAGTAAAAGAGCACAAATCACTGACAGTATTAAGGGAGACATCACATCTGGGGCATTCCTGGCTAAAACTCTCTCATAGTCAGACCTAGGCTAGACCCCACCCATTAAGTAGTTTTATGGATTTATCCAAGTTCATCTTTCCTCCCAGTTTACCTGTTTCTTCCCCGTTTATTAAGAATAAGTGTTTGTCAGAAGTTAATATTATGACAAATGGAGAATGCTGGTGTTTGATTTTGAAGAGAGGACCTGCAGAAGGAACAAGTCCACCGCCAGATAGGTGTATATTGAATAGCACTGTGTAAGTAGTGAAATTCTGAATGTATGGGTCACCAACATCACTAAACATGGATAGCATTGTGCTGTCTGTGCTCCAGGGTGGTACCCTCATGGGAGCCACACCAACCCCACCAGTTCCAGCTCCACAGGGCCACTGCCAATTCTACCTTTCTCTCTGGTGTCAGGATATTGAATTCACCACAGATCCCTTCTTTCAGACCTGGAAGCTGATGAGGATAAAGGAGGGAATATATATTCCTCCCCAGCATGAGGAGTATACTTTTCACCCTCTTTTTCACCAGCTTTTCATCCTCTGCAGCAAACAGCAGCTTCCATACATGATAGGTGGGTAGTTCTTAGAAAAAGAAGGAATCACAGTGCTTGGTGGGTCTTAAAGCAGAGTACCTATCATACTTTGCCAGGAACTGAGACATGCACTTCTCCCACAGGAATATTGTGGCGAAGGAGTGATTTCTTGCTCATACAAATAATACACTGGTTGGCTTTGGGCAGGGAGTTAATCTTTAGGAGGGAGGCTTTTATAGAGCGGTGCTGTTCATGTGTACAGGGCTCTAAATGTTGTGTGACCAAGCCCAGTGATGCAAACTTCCTGGAAGAAGGGGAAAAGGCTTTTAAGAGTGGTTAAAGTGTGTTCATCAAGATGGATGGAAAAGTGTTTTGTTTGACAGCTGTATAGACTCAAGTTTTCTTTAGGATGACTTTAATTTTTCTGTCTGCACTCTCTTCAGAGTAAAATGCAGTAATCAGGCCCTAGTTTGTGCTTAGCTTTTCCTGAGCTCTTAACTTGTACTTCCCTTATGATTCTGAATGGTTTTTCTGCTTATTTGTTGATTGTTTTTAACTGCTCAGCTTTCTTTGGTAGCATTTTCTCTGGAATGAGTTGGGTCTGACTTTTCCAGAGCCTAGGCAGTTTCCTCTCCCAGATGTCTGGGTTGGGGTTGAGATTTATTTCAAGCCAGGCTTATGGGATTCTCCCTCAACACAGTTAAACAATCTGTAACTAGTATGTGTGAGCTGATTTTTCTTTTGATTAACCCCAAATTCCTAGACATTTGTAGTTGCTTAAATGTCCCATGGAGCATTTACAAGGTAGGATTGTGAACCGTAATGGCTCAGACAGTTTCCAGTGTGGTCAGCTGTATCCTGGCTTGCCCTGTTCCTCTGCTTTTCAGAGTTGGATAGTGTTGTCTTATGAGCATGAACTGTTGCACAGGATTGCTGGCATCCTTTTGAGTGGTTTCTAAACAGACTGTATGGTGTGCAAGTACTATCATCCATCAGGAAGAAAAGCTCATTTTACAAGGTTAAGATTTATAATGTTCATCCTGTATATTTGAAAATAGCCAAGACTCCATGCTAGTTTAACAAAATGGTCTCCTGCTTCATCATCTCTCTAGAAATATGCTTTTAAATTTGATTTGGAGTTATAAGGAGATTATCAAAAGTTTCAGCATGAAGGATAGTTTTTGAGGGAACAAAAGAAAAGGAGTAGACTGAAGTAGTTTGTGGATGTTATCTCAGCCTTCACTCATGAGACCTCTGGTGAAGAGTACAAACAACAGAACTAATTTGTACCCTGTGCTGAAGTCTCTGGTTGCTCTTTTTTGGCAAGCTCATAATGAAGAAATTAAATTGGATGGCAAGCAGTAAAAGGACCTGTCATGTTCCTATCATGTCAAATCTTCATGTTTGTCATTTGCTTACCAAGGGTTTTAAAACTCCAGTGAATAAATGAATACTGAATTCTCCCTGCTTACCTTGGTGATGCTGTTCTTCATTTTCCGAGGCAGCAGTAGAATGTCAAATTCTACCTTTATCTAGCAGGTGAAAAAGTTATATTTGTTAGAAGAAGGGTGGCCTACTCAATTTTACCTCTAATCAGTCACGTTCCATGGCTTTTCTACCATCTTTCTGTCTTACAGGCAGAATATAACAATGAAAATGTCAAAGTATGAATAGGGTGAGGTTGTAGCCATACTACAAGCTGGGCCTGACCTTGATCATGTGAAGTTTATTCCTCTGTGCTTACATGTGTACAACAGAGGATTTCCTCTAGTCTTGTTCTCTGATATGCCCTTCATTTTGTCTTTTAATTCACTCCCAGTCAGCAAGTTATGTCAAAAATTAGTTTGGAAGTACCTATTTTTAATATTAAAGGAAACGTGTTAAAATAAAGGGAGATGTAGTTGTCAGAAATGTATTGTGGGAGATGCTTTGCATTGCAGACAGTTATGTATGTGATAAAAAGCATTTTTTATCATATCGGAGTATAATGAAAACTAACTTGATATTATTCCATTGGGACCTATTCTGTTTTGCTTGAATGGGCAGTGATATTAATATAAATTATCCATCTGGGTCAGGAAGTAGAACCTAAACTGAATATCCTGTCACAGGATTTATTGGGCAAAAATAGTTTGTGCTAGATATGCCTTTTGAACTGCCCCAGGAAAGGGTTTGCATTTTTGGAAGGATGTTGTCTTTGACTTAGTAGTGTAAGCTTTTGCCAATCCTTAGAAACTATTACAGGGAATTCCTACAGAGTGGCTTGGCACAGGCTGGAGTGTGAAGAAGTTTATGCCATCTGAATGTTACCTATGGGGACAAAGATGAAGCTCATTTGATTCTTTGATAGTGTCTGTTTGTGCCGAGTTGCACATTGTCTGCCCTACAGGTGTGCCTCACAAGTACACTTGGAAATACCTTTTTTTCAAATACTTTGGGAGGTAAAGTCTGCAGTTCAAGGCATCCTCCCAGATATCAAAATTTATGTTGTGCTGGAATGCACCTATTTTGGGAAAGGACTCGTCAGTTCATAGAGACTGGAAGGCACAACTGCCCAGACTGTGGGGACTGTGGATGGTTTGGGATGATGGAGCACTGGCACCACATGTAATTCCTATGGAAGTTGTCTCAGCCCGAGCAGAGAGGCAGCTCTGTTCTCTTACCGTAGGCTGATAAAGTCAGAGGAATGGTTACTGACTGGTAACAACCTGCAACAGAGTTTTCTGTGCACCTTTGTGCTTCCTAGTGACACTAACAGGTACCATTCAGTGTTCCCTCTTTAGTTCTAAATGGTCAAAATACCCAAATATTTTAAGGCCTTTTGAATGAAGGCACTTCATTTGATTCATATGCCCATTTTGCAAAAACTAAACTGAAAAAATTCCATTAGTTTTCCATCAAGCTGTCTTTTGATACAGTTAAATACTCTTTTTTCATTTCTTGTATGTGTTCTTGCATTGATTTCTAAGCCTGCACCTTATCTTACTCTACTGTTTTAAATGATGTAGCTAATCCGTATTCAAGGAGGAAAGGAGATGTTTTGTTGTTTGAGGATTTTTTCTGTAATGTGTGATCTAGATTTCTCAGTTGTGCTACTCACTGCACTTGATGCATGCCTGTGATGGGGAGAATCACTTATTTTTCTTGAGTTGCCAGGGGACCCTTTCTAATTTAGCCAGAGCAATTTGAGAAAAGAAAAGGCTGCTGACACTGTCGTAGCTATTTTTAATGCAATGTTTATGTGTTGATCTTCCCCAAGGACAGATTACTTTTGTGTCTAACGTTTTTCTCATTTGCTAGAAATGTCTAAGGTATTGCCATTGTAAATAGCTAGCAACTGGTCTGAAGAACCATATTAATAATAAAATTTGCATTTCTAGCCATTCCATGGTCTGGAAGTCCCCAGAAGAGCTTCATAGCTATTGCTTGGCCAGTTGGCTTTACACCGTGGGCTCCAGGGTATCTGAGCTATTATTAAGCTTCTCAACAGGAAAAATCAAAGCTGTCCACTGCCTACAGAGATGGAATTTAGGGAGGATTGACCTGTTAGACATGAAAGAGATCCTCCTTTTGGGGTTAGCTGTGCTGGTGACACATAGCTGAGTAACTTGGGATTTGTCCAGGAGATGGTTTGGACTGCTATGAGCCACTGAATTCGAATGTACCTCCCTCTCTCACTGCTATGCAGAACCTTTCCCTTTTGTCAGGGAAGTATGTTAATCCTTTTTTTCTTAGTTAACCAGCCCACCAGCCAGGCCTGTTGCATTTAAAAGAGCTCATGTGTTGTTTGGGTACTGGTGGGCAGCATGGCAGGACACACCTGAACCCCGTGTTCTCTGCTGCCTCGAGGAGTGGCACTGTAGGGGTGTGTTCAAACCCTGTCATTGCCACTTTTAGCCCAGCTGCTGTGGTCAGCACAGCTCTGCTGGTAACAGGAGCCCTCTCAGCTGAGCAAGGATGAGCAGGGACTTGGGAGCCAATCTTGCTGACAGCTGTTATATTTTACAGAGACTTAATTGACCTTGCACTGTGTGTACCTGATGGGACGTGCAGGAGAGATGCAGTGAGAAAAGTTCCAAGTAGTGCATTGACCTTGAGATTACTTAATCTGATTCACTGAAGATTGAGGCCAGTTTTTAATAGCAAAACTGAAAATAATAAGGAAGTCTCAGAATTTTTTTTTCTCTGACCTCATCTTTGTCCCTCTTCTCCATTCCTCCCAAAGAAAAATGGCAATTAAGAAAAGTCTCAAGGTGTGGCCAACACCCTGTCATTTTAATTAATTAACACTGGCATCAAATATGTTTCAGTCTACTGAATTTTGTAGCGGTTTCACATTCACCTGCTCGCCTGCTCACACCAGGCGAGAGTGTAGTGTAGTGGTTTCATGAGAATAAGGATTAAGAGAAATGCAAAACAGGCCTAAACTTCAAAGATAAAAAGTTTATTAACAAAAGACAACAAAATCAAAATCAACCCCCAGGTGGTTTCTTCTTCCTCCCCCAGCCCCCCACCCAAGATGGTTCCTTTCTCCCACCTCATTTATCTTCCTTTACCACCATCCTTCTCACCAACAACACAGAGAAACAAACTTAGAAAACCCCTGGTCAATTTACCACTCTTGAAATAGGCTTTCATCAGTCCAATTGGAAGAAGAGTCTCTCTTGTCTCACCATGGAGATTTTTCCCACAAGAAGCACCAGTCTCTCGTGGAGTTCATGTCACCGCAAACTCCCGCCCAGAAAGGATATTAGTTCACATGTGACACAAGTCTTCCCTTGGTTACAGCTTTTCCCACAACTGTCATCCAAGGGCTCACTCATATACTATGGGGTGGAGTTTTAAGGATGAGTTGTCCTGGTAGGAAAGCAAAGGTCTTCTCTCTCTGGAAGCAAGGTTTCTCATTCCTGGAACAAGGGGTCTTCTTCTATCCCCGAGGGCAAGGGACTCTCATCGCTCATATCTGTAGCCTAGTCCCCATCTTTCTCTCCCTCTGGTCAGGTTCCTCATTAATCACAACTGCTTCAGCACCAAGTGCCTTTGCTCAGGTTACAAGCAGGACATTCGCGGCATCCCCCCAAGGTATTCCGTGAGTTACAAGGAGCAGTTCATCACCATGGCTTTACAAAAGATTTTCAGCTTAAAGGCATCTCTTCTTTCTCCCCTCCTTTAGTCTTTAACTTTTTTCTCATTGACTTAGGAGCTTCTGAAGCCTTCTTCTCTGGCTCAAATCCCGGTAACCGCAGGCTGATCTCTCTCTCTCTCTCTCTCTCTGGGGGGGAGGGGGGAAAGCCCGGCCCGGGAGAGGGGAGGGCCGGGAGCCCCCTCCTGGAGTTCCATTCTCCTCTCCCTCAGGCAAGGAGGGGGAGAGCAAAAGCAGCCCCACAGCAGCATCACTGCCAGGGAGGAGGTGGGGGAAGGGGGAGCCGGCCGCAGCCCCGGCACGGCCCCCAGGCCCTGGGGCCCGGAGCGGCCGGCCCGGGCCATGCCGGAGTTACCTTCCCCGCGAGCAGAAGTCAAAGAGAGCTTCAAACTTCCCGCTCCTAAAAATGTAAGCTTCGCAAAGACGCCTCTAATTTTCAAGTGGCTACATGAAGTGCCCATCTTAAAATTAGCCAATCCGTGGGCTCCTCACCTCTGCTGGAAACTGTGCCCCGGCAGAAGTAGAAAAACAAAGAACTCCCCCCAGGAAGGAGAAAAAAAATAAAAAAAGTTGTTGTCCTTTAAACCACAACAATTTAGAGGTGGGAGCCCTGAGAAATATTTTCCCCCAGATAAATGTACATAGACCAGTACAATTTAATCAACCAGTAAATAAAAATACCACTTGCAAAGCAGCCTGAAATGAATCCATTATAGTACACCCAAACTGAGTGAACTGTGCTCACCTACAGAATAGTGACAAGCACATAATTTCCTGTAACATGTCTGAAACTAGAAAGAGAGCATAACAAACATAAAACCTGTTTCCACAGTGTACTGAGCTTTTTGTTAAAAATTAGAAAACAGAGGCTTTATTTAAAATCTGATTTCAGATATGAAGCAATTTTAGAACAAGCAGAGAAAGACAGAAATCGGGAAGGGGAAAAGGGGTGGGGGGGGCATAATAAACTTCATACAAACTTTGTTCTCATATAATTTTAGTTTAGTACTGATACATAGCCCTGATGAAAGCATAAGGGAAAAAACAGGGATTTCAGACCCAGAGTGTGTCTCATTGCAGGCAGATACATCAAATAAAAGGGATTCTCCCTTGTGGGCATGTAAGGAACCTCTCCTGTACTGGCCTCTGTCACTGGGAGCCCTTTGGACACCGAACAGGTGCCTGATCTCACTTAGCTTCCAGAACAAAACAAATCCCAAACCAAAACAAAAATCTACCTAGTAGAAATTATTCTCTCACTGATCTTTGGGTATATATGCTAAACAATATACTTCTGTTCCAAGCTTTCTTTGTAATTGCATATTGGTTGTTCCTACATTATGAAGAGTTCTAAGAACCTTGCCTCCTTCCTCTCTAAAAAAATCTCCTTTTGTTTTCTTCATATTCTTGTCTTATAACAAGCTTCCCATGGCTGCCATAATTTCTGTGAGCTGCCTTTATCTTTATTTCAGTCATAGGCTGGCTGGAACCACAAGCTGCATTTCCCAAAGATTTTTAAGATTATTTTCAGTTGTAACTTTTTTATTCATTTTTCGGCATTTGGAGGTGTCCTGCCTAGAAGAGTTTCACTTCTTCCGTCAGCCTTGGTTCTTACAGGAATTAATTATTTATGTCGTTGTCACTATAACTCCTATGTTAATAATTTCAGAGCAGAAAAGTGGCATGTGAAGGTCAGAAGTCTCAGTAATGGTGAATCAGCCTAGCAAATGCAAACTTGTATGTACTGGCTATTTTATATGAACAAAATTACATTCACATCAAAGCACATGCCATTACATCCTGTATCATTAAGGTCTTGTTTGATTTTAAAAATACTATAGTAAATATGCATTCTTTGTGAATGTATTAGTTACTAAAGGTGATTATTAAAGGGAAACTGTTAAGTTAGCTAAATGTCTCTGTTCTTTTTTATGTGAATGTGTATGACCATGCATATGTGTATATATTAATATAAGTGTGTTTATATGTATATAATTAGTACACAAATTTATGTACTTCGACTACATGCATATGTTAATATTAAATTTGAAAAAAGTTAGAAACCACTGCACTGTATGATTTTAAACAGTGATTGGTATAAATGAGAAAGTGTGTGTGTGTGCATGTGTGAAGCAGAAATGGCTTTTTCTGGTTTTGCATGCTTCAAAATAAGATCAAATATAAATACTTCATGACTGACCAGCCTGTTAATATGTGCCATGCTGCTGATGTAATACCAAAGCAAAACACATGGAGAGTTGTGGAATTCCTATTTAATTTTCTATATTGAGAGGATTTTGTGGCTGTTCTGATGCCTTTGATGACGTTGTGGTTGCATAAATGCTGTAAGTCTAAGGAAAGCAGAGGCAGAGAATTGCTGAGCTCAACAGCATCACCCTCCAAGCAGTGTGTTCTGTCAGCGCCTGCCTGCCCTCTCCTTTGCACCTCAAACCAGATGAAAGTCAACTTTGTATTAATCAATTAGGTTCTGCATTTGCACCAGCTTATTATTAAGGAAGGATTTGTGAATTCTCCTGTTCTGGCAGAGAGAGGTCTCCTGGGAAGCTCAACACCTCAAAGCAGAGCAAACAGTGCTGGTCTGTTACAGACATATTTGTGATCTGTGAGCTTCTGCATTTATCTGCATCAAGTTATGATTTATTTTGTGAATGACCCTGCTGACATCAAGGTAACTGTTTGCAGAGAAAGGTACACGGTTTAATGTGAGCATGGTTGGCAGAGTCTGGCCTGTGGTACTTTGATGCCTGCAACAAAATGCTCCTGTCATCACAGGAGCTGACATGGTGTCACAAACAATTACACTTTCAGATGAGCTGCTGTCCTGACTGGGATGTGGGTGATTGTTTCTGGAATAGATAGAAAGTTCTCCAGTTGTATAAAATAAAGATACTCAGGTACTGCAGAAAGATGCTCAAATTTGAACTGACGTTTGTAGAGTCTGAGTCTGTGCCCTCTTCTCTCACTTGTTGCTGAGAGCTGTCCAAAAGTCAAATGAGCAGAGAACAGGTGGTACATTGTCAGGCTATTTCAGATCATGGAAACATTTTGTCCAGTTTTAGATTGCTATTGCTAGCAGCATGTCTTATAGTTGTGAGAGAAAGAAGAGGTTATTTAAAACTTACACGACTCCTGTTTGCCTTTCAGAGCATGCCAAGTGGGATTTCAGAAAGAATGCTTTCAGATCACAAGCAGCTTTCCCTGAATCTATTTGATGCAATTCTCATTTATTTTCAATGTGAAATGTTGGAAAGAGCTCACACAGCAGTTCAGCTCAGTGAAACATGCACAAATTCATTTTGGAGTGGGTGTTTGGGGCTCCAGTGCAGTGAGCAAGAGGGATGAAGAGGCAATTCTGATTTCTTTGATGTATTTCATTTATATCATCTCTCCACAGCCTGCTTCAAAGCAGTGTGTCCAAGACCCTAGGGGTGTGGAGCTGGCTTGTGTTAAAGCTGGTCACTTTTTCAGTATTTCTAGAGTCAGGAAAAATGAGGCAGAAGTCAGTGATGGGTCCTTAAGGACAGAAGCTGCCCTACCAAAATACAGCACACTAAATTTGCCAGAGGAAGGGTGATGTACAGGGAAACAAGCCCATGGTAATGGCCAGTGGTAACACTGAATTACCAAGACACCTTTTAAACTTCCTGGAGTATGCTGAATGATGTGATTTTTCAGATTCTTCTGGTGACATGCTGTGTCTGAGATTCCAAAGTGGCTGGAGGACATAAGTGCTCAGTGACTTTGGAGAGGAATAGGCAGGAAAGATCAGCTGCTGTGCAGGGGCAGCCATATGGTACAGGAGCACTTGGATATCCTCAGGAGAGATATTTGGCCTCTAATGTAAGGAAAAACGTTTTCCTACAAACTTTGAGCTTTCTTTGTTGCCCTGTTCACTTGCTGCCATGTGTTGGGCTGTACAGGACTAGGCACATGATTTCTACATGGGTTAGTGTGGCCACAGTCTGTGCTGCAGGGAGAGTGAAGCAGCTAGGCCAGCTGAGCTGTAATGTTCACTTGCTGAACACATTCCTGCATTTGCTCTAGAGCTGAAAAACGAGGGCTTTTCTTGGTGAATTCCAATTTTAAGTCTTCAGAATGCCTTCATCCTATGTTGAGATGCAAACAAGTGCTGTCATTTCTTCCATGGTATTTATTTTGGTCTTTTAAGTTCATTGGCATATTTATCTACCCTCTTCACTTAGCAGTCTCTTAGTTGTACTGAACAGAAAACAAATTCTCTTCTCAGTTGCTGCTCTTTCTAAAGCTCTTGTGGTTTGCCAAGAATCTAATCCATATCAAGTAAGATTTCATGACAAATGACATACAAACTGCTAAAACATTCACTGATTTTCTTTACTATCTTTCAACTTTTGAAACTTTCTTGAACTCTTAACAGCTGTGAGAACCCAACTTTAGGGTGCCGATTGTTATACAGGCTTTTCAAGGTGGGAAAAAGGAGTGAAGATTGAGATTGTATCTTTCCAGGAATAAATATGTACCCATTTTGTTCTGTCACATTAAGATTTTTAAAGCCACTGCCTTATTGCCACATAATATGTGATGTTGCATCTGTGGATTAATAGAGATTCTTCCCCTCCACCTCTTTCATCCCTTTGCTTACCTTTACTTAAGTAAGTTTACAGCCATTCTTTACTTAAATTCTTTTGCATATTTTTCACATATTCTTTCACTTACTTTTTCTCAGTAGGTAGCTATTTCAACATGTAATTTGTAAATACCAGCTATAACTGATTTTGTCTTTCTCATGATCTCTGGCCATCAGTTTACTCTGCTTACAAATAGTGATTGGATAGATACAGTTATATCATCTATACTTGGGGTGATGCTTAAGAAATTCTTCTATTCCTCTTTTTTCAAAATAAATAACTTAATCATGAAGCTATGAATTTACAACTTTGGAATACAGGAGATTGCAATAATTGCTGAATACCTGATGGGCAGAAATATTCCAATTACAGAAGTTGAATTAATTCAGTTTGATGGATGATAATGCTTCTGGCAATACTCAGGGAAATAACTCCATCCCCAGCAGAAATGTCTGTGTTTGAATACATCTAAAGCACTATTATAGCACTGTTAGAGGGAGCTGTTGCTGGGCATTTATTTTTTCCCCAAAGTCTCTCTGTAGATAGAAGAGAATTGGTAGAGACATCTGAATTTAAATAGTTGGCTTTTAAAACAGAAGTGTGTTTTAGTCTTGTGGACATTCTGCTCAAACTTTGGGAGTGGTGCCTTTGTCTAATTATTGCTGAACTAAGAGACACAATTAAAATGTACTTTCAGGAAACATGTACATATATTTTTATGCAATAAGACATTATACTTGTAATTTTTTTCTTTAATGTGTGTCAATAAGGTATTTGGGAGCTTGGAATGAGGATTTTGTGCATTTTTGTATGTGTTTGCTTGTATTTATTTTTCCTTCATCTGGAAGGCTTGTTTTAGTAGGAGGAAATAACTTTATTTTGAAAGAAGTATCAGCAAACTTAGCAAGAAAAATGTATTTGTCACAGCTGTATTTATTGCCAGTCATGAGATTGTATTATTGTGACAACCTTTCAACCGGAGATTTTATCCATATTTTTGAATACAAAGATTGATAGATGGATTTGAAAAACAGTAACAAGAACTCTTCTTTTTTTTCTGATTAGATCCTTCAGATGATGAAGCTATTGAAAAAGCCAGTGAAAACAGGACAGCAACACGTCAAGAGTCAGATTCCAAACCTGCTGTGAAGAAGAAAAGAAAGCAGGTCTGTAAATTAAGCAATTGTTTAGCACAAAGATGATAATGCTTAGGGAAACATACTGTCCTTTTTTCAGTAAAGGGACAGTTTTCTTCACTCTATCTAATCTGTTCATAGAACCTTTTTTTTGTTGTTGTTAAATTGTGTTGCCTTAATTGGAAGTGATCACATTCTAGTACATTTCCATAATAACTTCCCATTTTTTTTATGTGAACTGAGATTTCCAGGCGTGTCCTACAAAGTGACTGTCCAGTGGTACAAGCCTAGACGGTGCCACTGAGTATCCTCCCGTGCAATCTTTTCCCTTTCCCTGCACACACAAGATCTGGAAAGCTATACTTGTATGTTGTACAGATTGTCTACCCAAACGTGTCCCCTGTGCAAGGTCCAAGTAAAAAAGAATTTAGGTCTACATGGATTGGTGGTTTTTTACCCTTGCACTGCTAATATTTCATTTAATGCCAATAGGAACTGCGTTGTTCAGCATTACATGGTATATGCCAAGGAACAGGCAGCATCACCCCAATTTGAGGAAAAAAGTCATCTAGAGGTCAGCTGATTTTAAGATGTTTCTTGTTTGAAGGTAAATTTGTTCTGCCTTCCTCATACCACCCAGGAGAATCGACTGAGTGGCTGTCAGAGAGCTAAAATTACATTGGAAGCTATCTCTCCTTGAGGTTATGGATATTAATTTTGACCCCTAGGTCAATTGTAAATTCACTCTGCAATGCTTAGGCAATTGCCCAAGTGAAAGCCATTTGCAGAGATGTTCTTTTTTTGTAACACAGAAGTGTAAACAACACTTCTAATTACTATGCTTTTGGATGTCTTTCCAAGGAGACCAAAGGTGAAGTGATCCAAATATCTGAATGAGATCAATGTTTTGATTAGGAAAGAGAACTAAGCCATAGAGGAGAAAGCTGTATTGCCTTTGTACATGCTCTGCCAGGGGATCAGATGCTGAGGAGTGAGCATTCTTATGGAGCCACTTTTTATCACCATTTTCACTTAGGCATTTAGAAGCAGGTTAAGACACTTTGTTTGGAAGGGTTGCTTGACCCTTTTTATGAGAACATTAGAAAGGATAGCCAACACAAGTTACTTGCCAAGGTGGCCTGGGACTGCTCACCTGTAGCAGAACACTTGCCACTGGTCTTTCTGTCATAGAAAGAATATCAGCCTGCGTGTTGGAATCAGGTAATTTGATGTTTAGATGAGAAACTGCAAGAGAGAAATGCTTTATGGGAGCTCCAAGTCATGGATGGGTTATTGCACATCTTTTAGATGTACAAAATCAGAGGTATTTATGGAAAGCTGGTGGTTTTGCAGTTCTGCTGCAAATAACATAACCCGTTTTTCTCATGCCTGCCTTATTCAGAGGCTGGAAGCTGTTCTGCAGTGGATTTGGCACCTTAAAGCCTGTCACGAGACAACCAAACAGATTTAGGAGCATCCATGTTCCCAGTCTGCAGGCTGTCCTCAGGGTTACAGCAAAATGAATAATCTGTCTCCAATCTGAATGACGCAGTGATGTGTTTACTTTGTCACAAACTCCAAAAGTCAGAGTATGTGGCTGGCCTGGAATGTAAACTTTCACACACACATGGAAGACTGTTTTCACTCTACATTTGAATTTCCCTTAACTTTGGCAACATGTAAAGAAGAAAAAGTGTGTTAGAAATATAATACAGGAAATACTTTATGTTCTGTGTATGATTAACAAACAAGGAATTTATGACATTTTAGTTCATAAATCACTGGTCTTGGCACAAATTTCCTGTTTTCTGCATTTGAAGAATTTCCATGTAAAAATAGCATAAAAACACAGAGCACAAGGGAGCCATGTCAGAAAAACAGTTGGTTGTCTGCTTTGTGTCTTGCATAAGAAAAGCCTGCAAATGACCTTTTCTTAAGGGTGGCATGCAAACAGCTATTGTATGAGTACGTAGGCAACTAATACTTGGATAAGGGTCAGAAGTTCAGGCTAGCTCAGATGCTGAAATATTTTAGACTGCAGATCATCAAAGACATGTAAGTTTACAGCCATTCACCACCATGAAATTTCTCTTTTTGTGTCATTATTTTTAATGTCTGAATAAAGCCGATTTACTATTGCTGGGCTAATAATATAGTATGCCTAAATATATATATATATGCAGTGTAAAGGAGGCAATTTTGGGTCTTAACATGCTTCTCTAAGGAAGCAAGGCTTTGACTACAAGCCTGCTGTGCACTTGTGTTGCCTGCTGTGTGTTCCTGTGGCTGTTGAAAGAAAGGGTTACATACTGCCTTCAAAAAAGAAGCCATGGCATTTGGTGATACTTTCAAACATCTGAAGGAAGGCTTAAGAATGAGAAGTTTTTTCTTGTAGAGAAATTTTTTCGGATATGTGGCACATTTCATTCTTTTCTCAGTCAGGAGTGTTTGCAGAGTTATGTAAAGCAGTTCATGATGTATAAGAAGGGAGAAATGGGCTCAAAGTGAATGAGTGACATTTTTCAATATGCTGGAAGAGTGGTAGCACCACTGGGATAGGGAACCATCATACTCTACTGGAGGACAGTGATTCAGGTTGGCCCTTTTCTGACTTTTTGACTGCTTGTAGGTATCCCTTGACTGAAGCAATCCAAAGGTTTGTTCTCTGCATAAAATACAATGTTGAACATAAAATTTATGATTAAAACACCTGGCAAATGGCCTTTAAGTATCTATGGACAGCTGGGATGTGTAAGAGTAGAGCAGAGGGTAGCTCTGTTTCAGTCTCAATGTCTGGGAATGCTAATGGTAGGGATAGGAATGAAGAAACGTATGGTGGTGTTTTAAAAACACATGAATCAGAGTCAGGACAGAGATTTTTAAAATAGCAACAAACCAAAAATAAAGCCAAAAAACTTACATTAACTCTGGAACAATTTTGTTAATTAGGTGAGTTTCCATTTGCAGTCATTCCCTTCATTTCTAGTGAAGATAATCTCTGTTTATACCTGAGAAAATCACAGGGACAGATCTCTATTGTTGAAGTAAGACATGATCCCTATCAGTTTCCCCTTGGTTTTGATGCAGGCTGCATTACATTCCAGCTGTAGCTGTGTAGAGTGCTTTGCTGGCTGTAGCAAGTCCCCAGCCAAATCTTCTCTGGTAATTCATAAGTTTCATTTCAGTCCTCAACCAGTTTTAGAGCCACTGCTATACGATACTACTGCCTTTGCAAGGGCAGTGACTGTGGCTTCATCACAGCACAGAAAGCAAGAGGTCATTTATTTGTGTGGAGCATGGTGGTTACCTGTTTCTATAGCTAATTTAGCCAGGAGAGTCGGGAGGCAAAGAAGAAAGTTAGGCATAATATGAACAATTAAACTTCAAGAATTGCTTCTGATAAGGCTGTGAGAATGGGCTTGGACAGGCAGGAGTGCTGGGTTGGGTCATTTAGCAGCAGTTGCCATGAAATGTTCTCCTGTTACAGTGGGGCAGTGCAAGGAGGGTTCAGAAAGGCCCAGGTACTCTGAACTTCTGTTCACTTTCCTTTGGCCCTCCTGGCCTGACTGAAGCTGCCTTCCCAAGGGAGCAAAGGAACAGCTTCTCTGGCTTTCAGCTAGACACCCTTTCCTGCTGATACTTTTCTTTCAGGCTTTCCCCAGGGAGGAGTGCTGGATTTGCTGTTCCTGAGCTTTTTAATGCTCCATGTGATGAGTCTTCTCCACATTTTCTCACAAGAGCAGAGTTTTCCAGCCAAATGCATCATAGTAGCATGGAGCTTTTTCCTCCAGCTCAGCCTATTTTCCCATTACTCTTCATCAAGTCACTTATTAAGTTCCAAAGCCTGTCTGTGTAGATAAATTTGCCTTTCCATGAGGTAGAAGACTCTAAGAAGGCCAAAACAAAAGAGAATTGCTGTGCTCAAAACAAGGGAAGTCTGTGCCTCTCTTCCTCTGTTTTGGACAATTTTAGGTGGCTAAGGACAAATCCTAGCCCTGGATTATGTGAACAGGGACTCTGGTACAAATGGACCAATTCAGCCTGTTTACTCAGGCACAAAAGGGGGTTAATGATAGCAGCACATGTTGGATTATTCTGAAATGCACCATGTATTTTTCTTGTGTGTATTTGACCATGCCTGCTATGAGGAGACAAAGCAAGAATAGGGTAGGACAAATTTGAAACATGTTTTCCTAAATTTTGCATTACAAGTGTAGAAGGAACTCCAGAGCATGATTGTTTCCAATTAATCTTGCTCAGTTCCATGTTATTTTTTACTGTCCGAATGTTCATCTTAGACTGAGTTATGTTAGAACACTACTGGCAAAGTCTAGAAAAATTATCATTTGCAATAATAGAGATTAAAAATATAAATTTAGTAGTAGGTTTTGTTCATATTTTCCTCCTGATTTTTTTTTTTGAAGTATCAAAACCTGCTTATCACTATTTTATGGAATTATGACTACACCCTGAATGTTTTAATTTTCTCTTCTTTTATTACTTCTCTTGGTTGCAACAACAATCTTAATTCCAAAATTACTTTTATATACATATAACTGTAAGAATTTTTATTCCTTCTACAGGTGGGGAAGTTCAGTTTTAATGGTTTTTTCCTAGCCCAGCATTACAGTTTCTGTATCTCCTCTTAGCCCCTTTGCCTTCCTTTGGTGACTTTCTTTTTTCTTACTTCCTTTTTTTTTCAAATGTGTTTTGCAGCCTACAGAGTGTTTTTTAAGCCGGCCTGAAGAAAAGCAAGAGAGCACTATAAAGGCAAAGAGGAGGAAGAAGGTATGAGTGTCCTAGAGTGTGTTTGGGGACTGGGCAGTGGGTTTATATGCTACTACAAGATGCAGAGTGGGAACAACCCTCTGATGATGAGAAGTAATGCGGTCATAATATTGCAGCCTCTTTTAGAGAAGAGAAATTACTAATTTTTAAACCTTACTTGAGATACCTATTCCCAACCTGATCTGTGGCATTGTGTCTGTATTCCACTCAAGGGTTGTATATGTCTAAACCCTACTTACAAGTTACACACTGGGAAAGGGGGACTGTATGGAACCAAGGTGGAACTTCAGTTGCTGCAGAATCTGACCCATTCTCACAGTGTGGTCAGGCTCCTGCTGCTGTTACATCTTTTGAGCCAAGGACTGTCCTAGTTCACTCCTCTCCTCATAGCATAAGTATATAAATAAATACTCTGTATTGTCCCTCTGGCCGTGCGCCGTCCTCACCCACAACAACAAACATGCTCTGCAGTCTAAATGGAGATTATATGGCACCAGGCAAGTTAATTGTCCTTTGGGACAGACTGTAAATAGTTGGCTCCCTCACAAGGCTGAGGGGTGGCCTTTTTATGTTATGTTAGCCCTCTTAATCATCTAGGGAATGGGAAGTGGGAAGAGTGGGATTTTGCTTTCCACGTGGCTCTGGCAGAGTGAGTACAGTACTTACTCCACTGGAGCCAGGGTGAAGGCATCCCATGGCAGAGGCTGGTGAACCCACCTAGCAAGAAAGCCCCTTCTCAGGCAAACAGCAGCTGCTTACTTACACCTTTGCTTTCAGTGGACCACTAAGCTGACATGCATAGCCTGTCAAAAAATCCCATTGGGAAGCATTTTTAAGGTTGATCTATGGCTTCCAAAGTGCTGTCTCCAAAAGTAAGAAAAAGGGGGGAAAGCCTATTTGTTTTCAAACATCTGGAATGAATTGGAAGAAAAATAATAGAACTTCCTGTATGAAGAACATTTCCCCACAGCTCTCCTTGAAGGGAGTTAGCTCAGGTGTCCTTGTTCTTGCTCTTAAAGAATTTCTCGTTGTATCGGGCTTCTCCCCTCTAGAGGGCAATAATTTTTCTGAAGGAACCAGGTGGCACCCTGAATGATGTAATGGTCCTGTGAAACAGTGTCTTACGCTGAATTACCAAGTAAAATGAGCCTGATAGTTCTGTCTTGCTCTCTGCTAAATCAGAAGTTCCCAAATGTGGGTCATTTCAGAGGCAGCTTGTGAGGCAGGGCTGGGGAATAGCATTTGGGGTTGTTGGGCAGAACAATGGAGAGGTTTGGCTGTGGGCCTCGCACAGAGGCTGGCTGTGCTGCCCATGGCCTCTGGTCATGCTTTGGGAAGACACTTGTTCCACGGCAGAAACATACAGCAGTGGTAAGTGAAGGGGAATCTTGGGAAGGAATGCTACAGATTCAAGCACTGCAGAAACCTGCAGAACAGCCAGGCATCCTCTGCAAAGCCTTCCAGGGACTGCAGAGGGCTTTGCACCAGGCCAAAGCTAGACTGAGAGGAAGGCATAAACACTTCATCTCCATGTCTCCCAGTGTCAGAGGTTCAGCTGAGGTCTTGCCAACCCACAGGTGGCTTTTAGCAGGGGTGAAACAGGCAGTGCCAAAGTGGTCATGGCTGGGACAGGCAGCGCCTGCCTTGCCTTTGCTGTTTTGGCCACCCCTGGGTGGCTCTTCCCTGTTCAGCATTCTGCCCCTCATGCTGTTGTTATTGGAGTATTTGGGCTGTATTGGGCAAGAGGGAGAGACAGAGTGGTGAGGAGTGGAAGCAAGGAGGGAGCGTGTGCTCAGATGAAGTAAGGGAAAGAATGGATGGAAGAAGGTCTGTCCCCAGCATTAAAATTCCTGCCATGCCTCTCTTCAAAATTTCCATTGGTCTTTGCTGTCCTGAACCTTAGCCTACCAAACTGAAGGTACCCACCATCCCTCCAAAGCTGCCAAAAATGGTTCCAGACCCACCTCATCTCTGAAATCCCACTTAGCCTCATAAATATGTACCCTATTGCTCCATCCTAACCACACCCTTCTGCTCCTTTTCACTTCTAGACTTACACTACCATATGTCCCCTTGGTGACAAGTTCAGTTTAACTTACACAGCTGAGAAACCTTAAGCTGACCTTTCAAAAACTAAACACATCTCAGCGAGAACTAGAGAGGCATCACATTCTTGTCATTCTCTCCAGACTGCCTCTATCCTTGTAAATTTGCTGTTTTCTTAAATGCTTAATATTTGCTTTTCTTAAATGCTGGCAGATCAGTCAGTGGGAACCTTGGGCTATTCTACCCACCTGTTCCATTTAATTATGGGAAAAAATACAGCAACCCTTTCACTTCAGTGAGAATTCAGACCTGTTACTTGGTAACATTCCTAAGGTACAAAATGCAATCATTATGAACTCATGCTCAGTTATTAAAAATTGGTGGTTTGTTTTAAAAATTACGGTGTGGGAGAACAAAGCAGCTGTGAACTCTTGCTGCTTGACCTGTGGTTTTGTTGTTTTAACTTATTTTCATCACCCTGGCATGGTATTCTGTGAATATGGCTAACCTTCTTCCCTTCCAAATATAGATAGATAGTTACCCTTTTTGAATCAAAATATAACCACGTCATATATTATCACTTGATTCCAGTTGTTACACCTTAAGAATAATAAACTGAAACAAAATATGAAAAAAAGCCTGAATTTTCAAACTGATACCAAAGTGCAGCAACTCAAAAACCAACTTTCAGTTATGTTTTTGTTACAACAGCATTTCAGGTGAGTGTTCAAGATTTTCCACGTTCAGGCTCACAGTCCATCTTGATAAAAGTATCTCAACTTAGATCTGAAGTCTGCATTCCCTCTAAAGACAAGGGGAATCTTGTCCCATTGTTAGGTGTTTTTCCAATTAAGCCATAATTAAACTAATATAACTGTATAAAGTTATGGAGGAACATTTATTTACAGTGTTGTTAGCTAGCCAAAGAGCTATATAGAAATATATTAACCCATTTTACTTGAATTTCTTAGAAGAAAATTTCTGATGTTCTGCAAAAATCTGCTCCAAAACCCGGTGTCCCTGCAGATCTACAGAATCTGCTTACTCAACATTTTGGTGAAAACCGGTCTGTGATTGAAATAGAGGAATTAAAGCTGTCAGGTAACTTATCCTATATTTAATATATAAATGATATTTTTTTCATTATACTATTGACTTCTTTTTCTGCAGAAGAAAGGAGATTTTTGGGACAGGTCTTGAATTACATTTTTTAATGAAAATATTTTCTTGTATTTCATTTTTACTGTACATTAATTTGCTCTTCAAGTTGAAATGTTAGTTTCTTTGGAATAAAGGTGAGGTTTCTTGCAGTTATGGAAATGAAACATTGCTTAAATGTCTCTTTTTATTGTAAAGTATTAATTTCTGGAGCTCTCTTTTCTGGTTAGAAATTTTATGATTCCTAATAGTAGCTCCCAAGATACTGCAAGAGATATATTTTGTTCCTGGGATTATCTGATTCAATCCAGATGCATAATAAGGGGCTGACTGTGTCGCCCTGTTTTTGAAAGCCTTCTGAAAAATTCATATTCTCGAGTCAGATTTTGTCACACATTGTACTAAAAACACTAGCTTTGTTTACATTCCTTCTTGGAGAAGGGAAACCGATGGACTGGTCACCTAGCCAGTCTGGTTGAGAGGTGGGATTTCATCTTCCAATCCTCTCTCACTTTGCAAACCCTATAAATTGTGTATCCATAATAAATGATTCCTCTTTTGGGGGCCTCTGCTGTTCTCTTGATAGTGGTCAAACCATGTCCTTCTTTTGTACCCTGTTACTACATGACAGAAATAGACAAAGATAATAATGAGGCATCATTCTCATATGGGTATGAGATGTTGAATGCAATGGTTTTTCAGGGAGTGGCATGAATTGAGGTGGCCATTTTGGTCTGTGGATGAAGTGACCAAATTTTAGCCGTGAGGGACCCTCTTTGTTCCTCCGTATTCTGCCTCCAGTTATAAGCCAGATAGAAAAGCCAAAAAGCAGGACAGAGCAGGCGTAGCTTTTGTCAGTTGGAGATAATGGCAAGGTTGAACTTCTCTGCCTCTCCTGTGCAGAGACACTGTCCATTATTTGTTGGCAGTGCTCATGAAGAGCAGCAGCCTGGTAACCAACCTGCACTCACCTTTGGGACTTCTTGAACTGTCAATGACCTATGCCCAATGTAGAAGCCTAGTCCAGCTATGCTTTTTCTTTTTTTAATGCATAAGCCTGTCTCTCTAGGTGAATGTGCTCTTTAACCCCCATGATTCTAGGTGGAGCCTTCCCTATTTCTGTGAGGCAGTCTCAGCTTTGTTACTGAATCAAGAAAACCTGGAGAAGTCCCCTATAGATTTCTTTGAAAAGCTTGTGTTAAGTATTTTTTGGCATATAAGGTTTTTAGGAAATAATAAATTGCTTTGGTTTCTTTCTTATTAGAAGAGCCCTTTGGGCTACTGAAGTGACCTATTTCCATATGTGTTGGATGGAGATATTTTTTTCTTAATTTTTTTGCTGGGAGTTGAAGGCTCAGAGTGCCAAGGAGTTTATGAACTTGTACAGCTGTCAAGTCATTCATGTCAAAGCACTGAGTAAATAACAAGCAACTACTTTGGAGTTGTGTGTTCCTGTTCCCTGATGAAGTGCAGAAGGTCAGGGTTGGTCAGAAAGTCAGCATGCTCTCTTGCTGCAGTCTGGAACTGTGTGTTTCTTCCCCCCTTTCTGAAACTTCTATTTAAAACCGTTGTAAATACTGCAGTGTTGCTGGTCTGTTGATGAGAAGTCAGTGACTGAAGCTGTGTCCTTCAGAAAGGACCTCTTGAATTGTCAGTCATTAATGAGACCATGTATTCAGAGGATCAACCCCTTCCCATCCCTGCCAGCATCAAGTGCATCTTTAAAACATGATTTTCAAAGTAAATCAGCTGCTGATCCTTCAGTTGTACATGCTCATTTCCTTTTAAGCTCAAGTCTCAGTAAATGTCAGTCTCAGGATTTAATAGGAATCAGTGCAAAATAAGTTTTTAGCAAGACAGGACTTCAGCCAGGCATTAGCTACAAATCAAGTTTGTCACACTGTTTGTTCCCATGAAGATCGTGGATTGATGCTCTCAACATTAGCACAGTGCACCATCCATGTGAACATGAATAATGTCTTTGAAGAAACCTTCTTAGTTTAGAGAATGTATCAGCAAACATCCATGTACACCTTGAGGGGCTGTGCTTCATGCAAGGTGATGACCAATATATAAGTCTTTAAAGACAGGCTTGTTAATGCTCTGCAGAAGCATATTGTTCCATCAGGCAAAGAGCCCTTAACAACAGTGGCAAGTTTTCAGACCATCAAATTTTAATCACCTTTTTAAGAACTTTTGTTTTCCGTGTAGACATGAGAAAGGACCTTCCAAAGAACCTGTTAGGATCTTCATTGCCATTTCATGAAGTTAAGTGGCATGTCTACCAGAGTACTTTTTTTTAAAAGGCTTCCAAGTTAACATAGTGACCAGGGAAAAGGAAGTCAGCAGGAAATGGAAGAAGAGAAAGGCACTGAAATGCAGTGTAGGAGTTGCTGTTAGGGTCTATATAATTAGGTAGATTACCACAATGTGAAAGGCTAGACAGTGAACAGACTTACTGGCAAGTAGATTCTTGCATTTACACGGTATGAATTAATTGGGGGGGTCTACAAACATATTTCATCCTAGATACATTGGTGGAACAGTCTAGGAGTGTAAGGCTTTTGGCTGAGGCTTGATTCATTGTGGCAAAGACACATGAGAACTTTCTTTAAAGCATGTGATCACACCTGTAGAGCAGCCCTGAATTCAAGGTTTCAGGCTGGGAGAAAAGAAAGGAATTGCAATTCAGAGATGTTACCTTCATTGATTTAACCCATATAAGTTCCTTCTACGTTAATTCTTATTTCAGAAATAGTAATTTATTGATGATGGATGATTTTATGAAATTGGGATTTCATCAATATAACTAGTGGTTATGCTGGAAACATATATTCTCCCTTCGCTGTTAAAATACCTCAATAAAAATATTTTTTCTTTTATGTTTTCAGATTCCTGTTTTTTGCCAGCCAATGATCTTACCCACAGTTTTTCTTCATACCTGAAGGAAAGTGAGTTTAAATGTTGGGTTGGTCTGCATGAGATGAAAGTTGTATGAAAAATATTGTTAAGACAATATTATTGCATTTTTATATGTAGCTCCAAATATTGTTTATTATAAAATATTAAAAGCTTTTAATTTTTTTTAATGACAAGTCTTGTTTTTCTGGCTCCTTTTTACTCTATGGCTTTTTTTTGTTGGTATCAAAAATATTCTAGGCTTTCTTTTAATTGCTAGGGATTATTTATCAGTAATTTATTGTGGCTTCATGGGTACGTATTATCTTATGATAAAAGTCCTGCAGCTGTCTGCTGACATGAACCAAGAAAATTTTTATTCTCTTGTATATTTATATAGAACTTCTGGTCTGATAAATGTTTCTTTGCAGTTGATTTTCTCTGAGACAAATTGCCATATGTGGCAAATGAAGACAATGGGCTCATCACCTTAAAACCCACTGACTATTAATGCTTATCTAGTTTGTTCAGTTATGTGATATTTCAGTATTTTATTTATTTTGGGCATTCCACTTTCCAATTTCTCAGCCATGACTAAATGCAGAAGTGTTGCCAAAGTTCCAGACCTCAAAGGAGTCAGCATGTGTGTTCTTGCTGCTGGCTACCATTCATCATGTACTCTAGTAATTTAAAATTGTGGCATGTAGTACTCTGTGTATGTACAAGGGCTTTTCCACTGCAGTCTGTCCTAAGTGGGCGAAGCTCCGAAGAAACCACAAGGAGAAGAAGTCGGTGGTGATGCTGGTTCTCTGCAGTTCTGCCCTTCGCTGCTTGGAGCTCATCAAGTATGTCAATAGCAAATGCTCTGTTGAGGTTGGCAGTCGGTCAGGAGTTTTGTCTTGGAACCACAGGCAAAAAGGCAAAACTGGGACACTGCCCTCTGCTAGCCAGCAAATTCACTGACTCAAGCTGATGCAATATCCCTTAGTTCTTTAAACTCTGGGAGCGTGGTATTCGATTTTGGACTGAAGTAATGCTCAGTACTTCAGTTGCCTGGGAAGTGATACTTTTGTTAAAAACCAAAAGTAAAGTGTAACCAATTTAGGGGAAACGTGGACCATGTTATACTTGGGAACAGAGGAAGCCCATAAAGCATCAGGATCCACCACTAGAGATCATGGGTTTGCACCAAAGGCAGCAAGGACATGGCATTTCAGGGCCTCAGATGCCAAGGTGTGTCTGCCCTGAGTGCCTCCAGGTCTGTGTCAGTGTTCTCAGCTTGCTCAGGCTGGCAAAACTGCTGGGCAGAGATGACAATTTTCAGTGTGCCCCATCCCCATTTTTCCCCTTCTCTATCCTCCCCCTTCTCATGCCAGAAGTTTTGATGACTTTGATGAATTAATGAATACTTTGCAAATTTCATGGTTGTCTTCTGTGTCTTGACCCGACTTGCTGTGATTATCTGTATGTATCAGAATGAAATGGAGAGTTTGATTCCATGACACAGATATAAGCACAGATAAGGGAGATAAGTGCCAGTTGTGCATGCAGAGACTGGCACCTGAGACTTAAGTGGTTTAGATTTATATAAACCTTCAGCTTTGCAAATTAAAAATTTGGTGCACTGCAAGAAGTGTGCGGAGCAAGCTGTCTTAAATTATATTCAACAAATACTGAATATGTTGTCTCCTGTTTGATGAATACAGAACATAGAGTTGTTACTGTGCACCAAAGTGGAGTGTCAGAAAAACAAGTTAAGGCTTCTAATAAATTTGTTTGGTTAACTGGAATTTGAACAATCTCTGCAGTAAAGGCAGTCTAGGTTTTCCCAGCAGCCACGCTGCAGGAAGACTGTAAAATGTAGATCGGTTCATACACAAATCCTTTTGTGCACACAAACACATATTCATTAATGCCTCTATCTTAGTTACTGAATTATTTTTTAATTAGGATTTGGTGATTAACCAGTTTTGAACTCAGCTAGCTGTGAAAGCACAGACCATAGTATTAAATATTATCTGAAAAGCTATCTAAACAATATTGCCCCCTACTGACATCTTCCATTGTGTCTGTCCAGTTGTTGGTCTGTGTTGATGAGTAGCAAACAACAATGTACACAGTGTTCAGAGTACAGCCAGGGTTCACTGGGGGACTGTGTGTCTCAAACATATTGAGAAATGCCAGTTAGTTTTTCTTTCCTCATGTGTGGTCTTAAGCTCAGGCCTGATTCTTGTATTTCATTGTTCATTTTTTTCTTATTGCTAGGTCAATGACAGCCTTTAAAGGAGATTGCAGAGTCCTCAAGTTGTTTGCAAAGCACATAAAGGTAGGGAATTGTAGCAAGTAAACAGCTAAATAGCATGATACCATTTTCTTTTTAAATCCTTTGGCAGTAGTGCCTTTCATATAGTGTTCATATGAAGTTCCTTCCTTTAGGTAGTGCTTCCTTTGCTAACCCATTGCTGCAGTGTGAGGAATTTCACTAAGCACCATCTCCAGTAGCTCTGGTGCAACCTGTGCAGAATGTAGATGCTTGTGCACCTGCTGAGTTTCACTGTTCCACATTCCCATGAAATGTTCATTCAAATGCCTGAAGGCTCACACACACAGGTCTGTGGAAGCAAACTGTACCAGCACCCACATTTGGATTGTGGCAACTGCCAGAATGCCTGCATCCCCAGTATCCATACCAGTTAAAAAGCATAAACAGTGGGGGTGTTGGAAGTAATGAGTGGGCACAGCATATAAATGCTGTCAAACACACAAAAGTAATTTGCTTTATTTCGCCTTTTCCCAGTATCTTCATCTTGAAGGACTTCAGAGTTAATTCAAGCCTTTCAATTTTTCTGAGAATTTGTTTGAATGCTGAAGGAATCTTGCTGTTCTCACCTCCAAAAATAGTTGGTGCAATAGCAGATTTTCAAAGTTAAAAGAGATTGAACTTCTAGAGAAGTGTGATGCCCAGCTGGCTTGTTATATTTCTTAAACTTTCTTCCAGATATAATCGTCTGACAATTTGAAAGACAAATATCATTTCTTACTTGATGGTGTTCTAGAAAGAAATACAGTGAGATCTTGAATTTCTTTCCAACTCCTTGAGAAGACATTTTACAATAATTGTGGGTTCACTGTGGTTTTTCTTTCTCTCTTCAAATTAGATAAAGGAACAGATGAATATGTTGGAGAAAGGTGTGTTCCATATTGGGGTTGGAACTCCTGGGAGAGTAAAGGCACTAGTGGAGCAAGGTAGGAGAACAAGGAGGGTTTCCTTTCTAGGTATTTTATATTTGATCTCATGACTTCAGCTGTTTTTTTTTTAGGTTGACATGAACATGTAGCTTTGGGTACTAAACTATATGGTTCTGTTTCTTCACTTGTGCTATGTCAGTCAAAACAAGGTCAAGGTTCTAGTACTTCGTTTTATGACAACTTTAAGCTGGCATGAGCCAGTATTAGCAGAGAAAGGCAGAGTAATGCTTCCTCTCACCCACCAGTCAGTGCTTATTCCCCCTTCCTGCTCCCTGTGCAAGCCCCAGAGTCTGCTTGGCAGCTCAATGAAATGACCCCAATTAAACTAAAACCAATGCACACACAGCATCAGGTAATGAGCAGGCAAAAGTGGGGGACTTCCTCTTTTGGCAGGAATACTGATTTATGCTGACTTGAAAGTGATTGCAAAACCATAGTGTGAGATTTAAGGCTCCAGGAAACAAAACAGTGCAAGTGGATCAAAAGGAAATAGTGGCAGAAGTCACTGTATAATATGTTTCTCTGAGCTCAGTGGAAACCTTTGTGAGGGGTGGATGAAAGATCTGCTTGCTGATTTGATCTTATTTCTCATTTGCCTATAATAAAATTAATTATTCTGTATAAATCTCCTTTTCTCTTCCCGAATTTTGAGTATTTTAATTACTCAGTAGACAGTATGTACACAAAGAAAAAGAAACAACAAAATGACAAGATGATAAGGCAATTCTTTCCATTCCTCTTATGCAAGACATTGTCTTGCTCTGATTGTGGTCTCTTTGGTCAGGGACTGGCAGTGATTGGGACTCTACTGCTCCTTCCATAAGAGTACAGGAGTAACATCATTTTGTTGCTTCCACCAACATTAAATTGTTAGTGCTCAGCACATCAGCACATTGCCACGAGAGTAGTGAGGCACTGGGGCAGGTTACCCAGAGAAACTGTGGCTGCCTCATCCCTGGAAGTGTTAAAGGCCAGACTGGATGGGGCTTGGAGCAACCTGTTCTAGTAAAGCTGTGTCTGCCCATAGCAGGAAGTTTGGAACTGAATGATCTTTGAGGTCCCTTCCAACCTAAGCCATTCTGATTCTCTGTTAGGTGGAGGCAGTTTGTGGCATGGACACAAGGTGTGTCATTATCCCAAGCTCTAGTTCTTTTTTGACAGTTTAGTGTTGCAGTGTCAGGTCACTTAGAGAAGGGAGCGGAATCAAAACTGATGGGAAAAAATGGTGGGTATCATGTAGAAGACCAGGGAAAAAATAGGAGAGCAGCTGAAAAGCAAGTTCAGAATGGATTTTTTTTTCACCATCATTTATTTGAAGGATAAAGGAGTTCTTCGGCAGCACTACTGACCTGACTCATATTCACATAGCACCCAGTCCTGTAAATTGCTGAACACTGTATGTTCCCACTAACATTTTAGGGTTAGGGTCCTTGTAACTTACCAGTGACATCACCTGCAGAAATTCAACTCCTGTGGTTTCAAGAGGAAGCTTGAGGAATTACTTTCTGGCAGGATGTTAAGCTCTTGACAAGTCTGGCAACAGTAGTTGCTCTGCTTTTGTGTTTATCTTCCAAAAAGGCATGGGCTTATGTGGCTAAGGGAGTTTGCAGTGTTAGGGCATTAGTTTTCCAACCAGCACGTGTAGCACTTAAGTAGTCAAAGATCAGTTTCCTTGGAAACAGACAACAAAAGATGTAAAAGCCAAAAATCATTTTGATAAGCACATGTCATATTATCTTGGTAGTGAAATTTATATTGCCTTTTTAGATGCCCTGTGCTTGAACTCCACGAAATATATGATTCTGGATTGGAACTGGAGAGATCAGAAACTAAGGAGAATGATGGACATCCCTGAGGTATTGTATAAGCACCTGTATATGTTATATTCTCTGTATTCATTACTTTTGTTGCTCATTCTCAGGTGAAGTTTTCTTTCTGTAAAGCTGTCTGCAGTGGTATAGAAACACAAAGAAGTCAACATTGACTGGGAAGTCTGTACTCTCAGGTCTCAAAATTATGTCCTGAAAAAGAATTTTTCCTTTATTGTTGCAAGTCACAGCTGTGACTTCTATGGTTGTGCTGTGAGTTTCCCCTGTTTATGCTTGATGGATGTTCTTCCTGTCCCCAGGAAGTTCCCTCAGCAGGAGGACTTTGTACAGAGTCCTAGACCTCAACAAATTAGAGAGATGGGCATCACCAGCTGTGTGAAATTTAACAAAGGGAAGTGCCAGATTCTCCACCTGGAATGAGGCAATCCTGGATGTACAGACAGACTGGGGAGTGAGATGCTGGAAAGCAGTGCCACAGAAAGGGACTTGGGGGACCTGGTGGATGGAAAGTTGAACCTGAGTCAGCAGTGCCCTGGAGCCAGGAGGGCCAACCCTGTCCTGGGGGGCATCAGGCACAGCATCACAGCCGGGCATGGGAGGGGATTGTCCTGCTCTGCTCTGAGCTGGGGCGGCCTCACCTCGAGCCCTGGGGGCAGTTTGGGTGCCACAGTGTAAGAAGGATATAAAGCTGTTAGAGAGCTTCCAGAGGAGGGTAATGAAGATGGTGAAGGGTCTGGAGGGGAAGCTGTATGAGGAGCAGCTGAGTCTTGAACTTGGTCTGTTCAGCCTGGAGGAGACTGAGGGGACACCTCATCACAGAATAGAACTTCCTCATGGGGGGAAGGGGAGGGGCAGGCACTGATCTGTGGTGATCAGTGACAGGACCTGAGGGAATGGCCTGAAGTTGTGTCAGGAGAGGTTTAGGTTGGATATCAGGAAAAGGTTCTTCACCCAGAGGGGGGGTGGCACTGGAACAGGCTCCCCAGGGAAGTGGTCACAGCACCAAGCCTGACAGAGTTCAAGAAGTGTTTGGACAACACTCTCAGGCACGGGGTGTGACTCCTGGGGTATCCTGTGCAGGGCCAGGATTTGGACTTGATTCTTGTGGGTCCTTTCCAACTCAGAATATTCTGTGATTCTGGGAAAAGTTTCCCCAAAAACTAAACAAGACTATGGACAAACATCTATGTTTCTCCACTTGAGAGTAAGATGAGTAAATATGAGTAAATCATATGAGTAAATCAACAGACAGTTCTCATGGCTTTTTCTTTTCTTTCTTGTCTTTTTCTTCTTTTTTGTTTGGGTTGGGTTTTTTTTTGTTTTTTTGTTTTTTTTTATGAGAGGTAGAGCACAAACAACTTAGAACCATCCATCATTTGTGCACTCCTTCAAAGATAATTTCCAATTTCCAGTTCTTTTCAGTTCTTTAATCCAGCTTTTACATCTATTGCTGTAACAAGCTATGTTTACAGTGTGTTGTGGGGCATCACCTATTTCTAGCCAGATGAAGAGGCAGATTCCTCCATTAATGCTTGTTAGAATAAGCTCCTGATTTCCTGCACAGTGTCTTCAGGTTTTGTACATTTAGAGCAGGGCCATACATGGAATCTCCAGGGAAAAAGACTCGTTTTACATATGTACATTAAACTGTTTCACAAGTGAAACAATTTATCAGTCATTAATCCATCTGTGTACTTGTCTAAATATTTGAATGTGCTGTATTTTACAGCCCCACATACACAAAACAAAAAAAATACATTGCAGAAATGAAGTAGCAAAAATACCTCCTGCTTTGCTTTTTTGGAGGCAAGGAGACTCCCTCTTGTGGTAAATACGTAAGGCTTTTTTTGTATGGTGCTTGCACTCACCTTTAAGTTTTTTAAAGAACGGAAAACCTGAAATCACTGACAGTACTGTACAAAATCACAGGCAGTACAAAAGGTGCTGATGGCACTGGGATGGATTTTTTAAGTCATCTGCAGTCAATATCCATAAAGTAGACCATAGGTTATCTATCTCAAAAAATTAAGATGATGTTGTCAGTATTTCATTTTGGGCTATTGCAAAGCTGGACTATAACTTTCATCTCACTGTAGGCAGCATCATAGTAGTTCTGTGTGTCTGTCTAGGAATATAGGCCAAAAATTGTGACTCCAAGTCTATTTTATTAAGGAAAAATCCTAAGGCTATCTTAGTACGAAAAGTTAAAGCTTAGTTCAAGTTAAATCCATGTAAGTAAGAACATCACACCATCATATGTTGTGTTAGGATAAGCAATAGATATTTGTGTGTGATTACAGAATACTGAATATGTAATTGCAGAAAAGTCTTCATACTGCTCTTCACTCAGGTAGCACATCATAAAGGAAGGATTTTGACATCTGGAGCTTTATAAGTAGAGTATCTTGCAGGTATTTGTCCCACTGCAGACATCAAGCAGGTTCCTTGAAGTTATTTATAAGGAATGTCAACAGCAAAAGACAGCCAAATAATGTTTTGGTGATAAGGCATCTTAACAAGGCATATAAACCAGTGGCATATTCTAGGAATTTGAAATACAGAATACTGTCTTAGTCAGCTTTTCTAATTGTATAGAAAAATGTCAAATATGTGATGAATAGTCGTAAGTTTTCTTAGAAAGAGGAAATATGGTACCAAAGACAATTTAGAGAATTGGCTGTTTGATGTACTAGTTTCCTTCACCTGTGTTAATTATGGAGTAAACTTAAAATTTGTAACTTGGCATACTGGCCTACTTGCAGTGCAAACCTCAATTGTCAATAATTTCTTTGCATACTTAAGGTGGAACATTGCTAAATTTCATTGTGTTTACACGAGAAAGCAAGAACATCTGGAAGCACATGTCCTTTGTACTTGCTGTTTTCGTAGTCACCCAATGTTCAGTGGAGAATTATGTACACAGTGGTGTATTCTGATAAATACATGAGTTTAAAAACACATGGAACTTCCCACATGACAGTTCTGTATCCCATCATATCCACACAATGGATGTGCTCTGATCCACTGGTCTCTCAGCTGCCTAAGCATCTCATTAGTTAATGCTGTTGGATTTTTTCATTCTCTGTTTCTGTGTCTCCCACTTCATTCATCCAAAACAATGGAGAGAGGAGATAAAAAGAAAGCTCCCAAAGAAGCTACAGGAGGAGTGAATGTGTTTATCAGACTCTGTCTTGGCACACTGGAGTCAAAGTAAAACATACAGGTCGAAATAAAAATGGATTGTATAGTTTTTCATCTGACCAAAGGACAAGCTTTCTGCTTTGAAAGCTTTTTGTACAGAGGTTGACGGCAATAGAGAGCTGTCTCAACTCCTCAAATTACTTGTTCCTAAGATTCAAGTGAAGTTTTTTCAACAAAACCCAATATTGTGTTGTCTGCAAACAATACACACACCAAGCCTTCAGTAAATTTGAAAATATGCTAAGTTCAAGTTTCAGACTTCATGAAAATAAAAGATTTGTGAGAAATGGACTTGTGATAGAAAGACAACTGTTTTCACCTTCATGTAGCACATTCAGTGTGGAATTGAGGCTGGCCTCAATTGTACATCATGCATCCCTCTGCAAAGTGGAGGCACGGCAGGATATAATCCTGAGAGAAATCCTGCAAACAAGTTATCTGTAAGTGGTATGAGGGAGCTATAAGGAAACTCTGGACTAACCATGATGATAAAGAATCTTGTGTTCCCTCTGAAATATGTAGTCAATATTTACTCTGTAATACATTTGTTTTATCTTTAGATAAGCCAGAAGCTGCAGCCATATCAGTGTCATAAACCAAAGTACTTTGTATGCAGCCCAGGCAGACCTGACCTTCATGCTCACTTTCATTCAGGTGTCTCAGACACAGACAGTGCCTGTTGCACTGCCCTTGAGCTGCTTTATGCCAATTGTTACTCTGGAAAGTCCTGTAGGGATTCTGTAGCCCTGGATGGGCCTTTTGCTGTGGCATGCTTTATCAACTCTTTGACAATGACAGCATTTCTGTAGCCGTGTGAAATGGGACTTGAGGGCTGCAGGGCAAATGCTGGGTGTTTTAAAAAATGGAAACATTCTAGAGGACCTGCTGTAGGAATCTATTCTTTAATTTCTAGTCATGTAGTAAGGTGCCTGAGTAAATAAATAATAGTATCATTATTAGTAACTTTATATGCTTTCTTCGATTTTTGTTTTCTTCAGATAAAGAAAGAAACAATCGACCTGCTGGAGAAGAGTATTATAAAGCTGTGCAGAGATGGATCTGTGAAGCTGGGACTCTTTTAATGAGTTTACCAACAAGGAAGTAATTTGCAGCTGCATTTTACTATTATCCTGCCTGCAACTGAATTTTGACTTTTCAGAGGGCTCTCAATACAGAAGGCACAGTGCAACTTCTTCCAAGTTTTCTTTTAATAAAAACCGAGAAGTTTTGTTTGTAGTTCTAGTATTATTTTTATTGCAGGAACAATATCATACTGAAATCAGAGTTACATTGCTTTCACCTGCTAGATTTACTACTGTATGTCACTAGTGAAGATGAGCAAACATGGGTGTGAAAGTCTGCACATCTCAATTTTCTGTTCCCTCCCTGTGCTGTCCCAAATAAGATATATATTTCTCTCATGAGAGTGGTAATCTAGTTCGTGCCCTTGGGAGTCTTTGGAAAAGTTGTATGAATTTCAGTAAGGTGTTAAAAAGCTATTTTTCACCTATCTCTTCTAGAGCTGACCAAATGCTCTTTCTTGCTTTTACGTGATAAATTATCTGTTTATTATATTGAGATTTTATCTTGGTTGAACTGTTCAAGTGTGCAAAAAGTATTCTTATGTTTGCCCATTTAAATTAAAAGGAGGTGATCTCTGAGTGATTCTTTTGTCATTGTGGATAGTAGGGAATGGATGGATTCATTTCCAGAGAGCAAGATGAGTAGAGATGAGGAAATCATCAGTATCTTGGAAAGCCGTTGATCCAAATTGGATATTTTAAAAATGAGTTGTCCTTCTGTGATAAAGAAGACACACCCTTTTTAGAACCTTTAGTTGCTTCTCAGTCAATGGCAGTGAATGTAATAGGTTAAGAAAATTGACTTGGTCTTCCAAAGCAATGTTTTGTGTCCAGTTCTGTCTCAGGACCTGCAGTCCTCCCCAGTGGAATCCAGTACAACTGGAGTAGAATTCATTTATGCCATGCCTGTTAGCTGGGCAGCTAGGGAAGTGAAGGGAGAAGAAATAATGCATCTGAAATTACACAGAAATTCCAGTCCAGCTGACAGTATCCCTGCAAATGAATAAGACATAACAAATCCTACTGAGTTGTGGGGCAGGAAAAATATATCTAAGCTTTTCCAGGAGGAATGAAGTGGACACCCTGATCAAAGTACACAATCACTTGATTGGTACAAGCTGATCATGGAGATCCAGGCACAAACACAGAGAACAAGGAAGAGAGAGATCTAGTTAATAAGTAATTGCTCACCATAATGCAGGTTTGAACAAACAATAGTCTCCCAACAATAAAGACAGTATCTCAGCTGAAGCACTCTCCAGCACAAGGATATTATTCCTTTCTCTCACCAAGAAAATGAAAAACAGGACGAGTTTTCTTCCCAGAGAAGGAGAAGCCCAACCTTCCAGGTGTCCAGATAACAGTGCATTCAAACAGCAGAGGCTGCCAGCTTGGAAGCCCCAGCTCACCATTGCATCTGTGCTGTCCAGCTTCTTTCTGACAGGGGCATTCTGCCTCACCGTGGGAGTCTGCCTTGTCCTGTCTGCAAACAGCGTCAGAGAAATCCAGGTTGGTTTGGGGGTGCTGTTGTGTGATATTCTGTAAAGAAGAAACCAGGCCAGGTTTGGAGGGAAAAGGCTTTGAGTTTCTGCTTCTGAATAAAGATGATGGAAATGGCTTCATGCCTTGGACGTGTGTCCAGCAGCCGGTATTCCAGATAATAAAATCAGAGCACTGGGTGATTAACTGGGTGGTAATATCTGAAATATGGGTGATAATTACTGCTACTGGCTGCTAATCCCAAAATGTTGTCATTATTTTTTGGGGTTTTGAAGGGAAATAAGCAAATCCCTCTGTGTTTGGCTCTAGAAGAATCTACATGTTTGCTGGGGCAAAATCTTGAAATACAGAGAGCACTAATGTTTAAATCCCTCCTGCAGACAAGGTTATTCAGACCTGTGGTGTTGTGAATAGACTCCTGTTTGGAGCCAACACTCAGCACTACACCCAGGCTGTTCAGCAGGGGAGGGCTGTGATGCATGTGGGGATTTGTCAAGCACCACTTGCTCAGCCAGTCCAAGGTGCAGGAGCGTTCTTCACTCAGCAATCCTTTGCCAAGGAGCAGATGTGAAAGTTCTGCAACAGTCATCAAAAGGCTCTAAACCAGCTTTAAACTAGGGATAAATTTTGTGGTTGTTCATTGAGGCCAAGTCCTGACTCGGCCTCTTCATTTTCAACAATGTTTTTGGCAGTCCAGAGTCACTTAGAAGAGTGACTGGGAAGCCTTGGACCTAAAACACTAACCTTTTCCTATGAGCATGTCCTTTATTACAATATATTTGCTTGTTCACTTCTCTGACAGATAGATTATTCAGATAAATGCTCAGATTGTTCAAAGCTCCGTGAAAATTCCTCTAACTGGAATAAGGAATGCCACTGTTCTGTTAATTTCACACTAAAGGAAGATATATTGGTAAGTGGGTGCAAGAAACCAACTCAAGTTGCTGAGTACCACCTGTTACTTATATCCCTAAATGATAAAAGACACTAATTCTGTTCTGCAGAGCTCATGATTAAATTTGCTTTGTTCTTTTTCAGAACATATAATGCTCAAAAGTTTACACTTTTGCCTGTTGTTTATTTTAGTATTTATAACCAAGACCAGGCTCCTTGGTTGGATGTCCAAGGAGAAGAAGGGGGTGGAGGAAATGGTGTTTGATTGTGGAGGAGGCTTCTCTCTGTATCTGTCCCTGAGTCAGGGGCAAACCCTTGCCCTAGGCCTAGAATTGGTTGTTGCTGCTCTGCTAAGCTCTCAAGTGAGAAGGAAATCTGAAGCTCTGACCACTTTACTTAAGTAGACCCCTGTAGTCATTTTTACAAGGGTTATGCTGCTAATCCCCAAGGTCCTTGAAATAATTCAATCTAGCAATGTGATTCTGAAGTTTCTTTAGGAAAAAATACCCTTTGTTTCCTGTCTTAAACTACCAGGTCATGTTGTTGAGACTGTTAAAATGTTTCATGTTCTGCCAAAGAGATCTTATACTTAGTACTGAATAAATGATCCCTTAAAATTACAGTGCAATTTAAAGTCACTTTAGGATTCTTCAGTATTGAGGAGGCTGTTAAAATACTTTGTAATTCTTCAGATTAAAGTGATGTTTGAGATGAGAAGTTAATTTAACTGAGTAATGGGTTTTTTATAGTTCCATAATTACCTTTCATGTGTGATTTGCCTGCCTAGAATTCTCCTTTTAATGTGAAGGTTTTTGTGCCCCTTCTTGTATGGAAAATGAGTGTCTGTCTCTACAAAATGATTCATAGTTATTTCAAGTTCATGGCCAGCAATGCCATCTTGAGTAAAATAACTATCAGGCATTTTTATTCTAGGTTTTGTTTGGTGGGTTAAATTATGTTTAATTTTGTGCCAAAACATAAAAACTTACAGTTCAGGTAAAGATTAGATTTTAGCTCATGTCTGCTGCATTGCTTTGGGTGTAGTTACAGCCACTTTAATATTAGCTGAGTACTCTCTTCCCCTCTTTTTTAGCAAGTAATAGGATTTCTCATTGCCTTCATGAGCTCTCCTCATTGAAGGGATTTACCCTTGAATTTTAGGGTGATGTTTTCATGTACTATGGTCTGCAAAACTTCTATCAAAACCACCGTCGATACGTGATGTCAAGAAGTGACGCACAACTGTTGGGCCGAAATGTAAATGTAAGTTCCCTTTTTATGTTGTGAGATCAGCTGCACTTCCAGCAGGTGTGCCCTTGACCAGATGGAGAGCTAACTAGGCAGAACCATAAGTGTGTTTAGGTGACTCTAGGGAATAATAAAGTACAGATTTTCAGTGTTTGGTCTTGGCTTTTGTGTTTGTTTAGGGCCTTTATGTCTAATAAGTTAATAAGAGAGGAAGGTTGAGGGGGATAAATAAAAGATGTCAGTCCAGTGTTGCAGTTCTCAATCCTACACCTTGTAGTGCAGATTAAAAAAATACATTGTCTTTTTCAAATAAATACACAGAAAGCTTTTCTTTCTCATGTTGTCAGTTTTCTTAGCCAGAAGTGTTTTAAGCTGTGCTTTTATTATAGGGCTAGGGAATTAAGTTATTCTAAGTCTTGAGTTTTGCCATCTGGCTTTGGAAGCGGACAAGGAGCAGTAACAGGTTTGTTCTGAAATAAGTGGTCATGTAGCATTCTGAGTTTGCAATTTAGAGGTCTAAACAGGGAGGTAGACTACATCCCCTGCAGCAGACCAGCATAAGGAAGCTGGAGAATGCAATCATGAAATTCAGGTTCTTTTACTTACAAATCTGAAGCGTGTTTTCTTTGGCTTAAAAGTAGCATTTTTTAATATACACATAATCCGCATGTCCTTTCAGTACATATGATGGTTGTGCCATGATTATCTGTTGTTTCTATGAAATGCTTCTTGCAACTCTCCAGGTGTCCTGTCAGCTTGTTTGTTTGCATCCATATGCAGCTGCTTTTGGCTTTTGTGCTGATCAGATATACAGCTCATTGGAGTTACTTGAAAATGTTTCTGTGTTTAAACCTGAAGACTTATAGTTTCTTATAAACTGGAATATGAAAGATGTGATAAAGTTGCGGTGAACTTTTGTTTTTCATTCTGTATCTTCATACATCAAGGTGTGCCCACGTTGAACTGCAGTAATGTGGCCAACTACACCTGCTGTTCTCCAGCATTAATGCAGCCCAGGTCAGAATTAAAATGAAGGAAATACATGTTCTAGGGTAAGCCTCACTGGAACATTTTCAGTTGTAGCCATTTTACAATAGCAGATCCCCAGACTTGTTTTTGTAGTCTGAAGCTTGCAAGTCAGCAGCAGAATTTGTTGAAGACCTTTAGTTTCTGTACCTAGATACCCTCAGGGGTTCCTGAGCTACAGACCCCGCTCATTTGGATGTCTCTAACATGACCAGAAGGTACTGGAGACTTAATTGTTCAGTGGCTTTTCAGAAGAAGGCATGGCAAACATGCAAAGACACCAGCAAATTAAAACCAAACCCCGGGTCTGTGCCTGATTGTTGTGTGACCTTGGATGCAGATCCAGAGGAGCTACTGCGCGCCCTTCAGCACCTACAGAAACGGGACCCCGATGGCGCCGTGCGGGGCCATTGCCAACAGTATCTTCAACGGTTCGTGGGCACCTCCCTCTCCCCCTCACTGATTCCCTCTTGAAACTCTTCCCTTACCCCAGTCCAGGGGCTGTTACTGCAAGGTCTCTTCTTTCTCCCACCAAAGGCTTTGTTTGGTGCTGCTGCTCTGGTGAATGCAGGGCTCTGCTTCCTGCTGTTCAGTAACTTGGCCCTTGTTTGGAAACTGAGGGAGATTTCTCATTTTCTAAGCCCTCTTCCATGGGAGTGTACAGCAAGAGTGAGGAGTTTAGGCCCTCATGAAATAAGGAACAAGGATACAACAGGTTTAATATACGTCCTTGCACATTGTTGTAGAGTGATGGGAGAGCCCAGATTCTGCCTTCCCCTAATCATGTGCTTAGAAGGAGGGATTCTCCACATTCTCCACATTAGTTTGGATCTTTGTATCTACGTGGTTTCATTTTTGTTCCTAGAATGCTGGAAGCATACATAGTCTTAATGTGATCCTGAGTTTGATCTTTGTAGTAACCTAGTGGGCATAATCTGCTTATGAGTATACTTGGGAGTTTTTAGAATGTATCTTTGGAAGGAAAAGCAACAAAAAACCTGCACATACTTTTCTTCACTACCCCATCTTTTTTGTCTTCCAATCTCTGCCACTCCCTGCTCCCACCCTTGTTTTAACCTGTTCCATGCAGCAGGTTTTGGAAGGCAGCAGCTCTTTCCGAGCAGCTGAGCCACCCATACCGGGGGACTTGTGAAAGCCAGTTGTATTCAGTAACTTCTAGATCCTTTTAATTTTCATCTGCCTGCTTACCCACCTGCTGCCCTGGAAGTGTGATTTACTGGGCTGGGCCCAGACCTAGGCCAGCAGAGCCCAGCTGTGTGCAGCCCACCCTCTTCTGGAGCCTGTGAGGGAGAGTCAAGACAAGCAGCTAAGCAGGCAGAGCTCAGAGCATTGCAACTCCTCTTAATGAAGTGGTGACAAATAGCTGGGGATGTAGTGGGCCACAGAAAGACCACTTCCCCAGAAGAGTGGGTCTGAGCTTTAAGGAGCTGTGTGAGCCCAGGTTTTATATGTGGGAACAAAATAAAGTTATGTTTTCATTGACACTGATGCAGCTGAGTTGTGCTTTTCATGTCTCCTAAGAGGCATCCCCTCCCCATCTGTGTCATCTGATTGTCCCTGCCCATCATCCCACTGGCTGCCTAGGGGTTTACAGAGATGTTAATGAGACCTATTGTGGTTTTGCCTTATGTTAAATTAATCTATGTAGGAAAATAGTAATGGATAAAACCAAGTGCTCTTCACCCACTGAAACTGGATGGCATGGTTAAGCATAATTTTAACTAAGTGGTTTTTGACTAAAGGAAGTATTTGTGTCCAAATTTATAAGCAAGCTCTAATTGGCATAAAGCTAAACGAAAATTTTCTCCAAACGACTGGATTCCCTTGATTGTGCTTTTACCTCTACCCCTGTCCCTAAAAACACACCATGTATAGCAACGTTTTAGGACAACTGTCAAAAAAATTCTGGGGAAAACTAACTAGGACAGTAACTTCTGTAACTAGCTAGAGAGCTCAAGAAGTGACTTGCCAAGAAGTTAGTCCCACAGATGGGACTAACTAACTAATGTTAGATGGACATGAGGAATGTGCACAATGTACACAGGGATTGGTAGGAAATGTTCAGTCTTTAAAACTTCAGAAGTTCTAAGACTGTGGTACCTTAATTCTTCTCATGAAATGTGCAGTGCTCCATACACATGATGAAACCTTTCCCAGGATGTTCAGGTTTTCTATCCACTTGAAAGATGTTTCAGTGTGACAATTTTTTTGTTAGTCATGCTGGCAATTAGAATGACTGTCTGTGACTCACAGATGTTGCTTATTGTATTCCCTGCAGATACTATTGATCTTTTTTACAATCATAACTCATCTGTGATTCAAGTGCCATTGCTGAAGACTGGAAACAGTTGGTGGACAGATAAAAATGTGAAATTTCGCAATCCTGAATCTTACAATCTCTCTTCTGCATTTGCAGGTAAGAATGGTTCTGCTGCTGGGCCTTCTTTTTCAATGGCTTCCCTATCTCCCCCTTCAGGTGTCTCCCATTCTGAGAAAAATTACCTTTGGGAGAAATACCTCCCAAAGCAGGTTGAAGAAGCAGCTTTAGAGGGTGACTGAGAGCAGAAGACTCATTTAGCAAAAATGTCACCATTTTACTTTTTTAATCAATGACCACAGAAACTGAGAGAAAGGGGTTTTGGAAGACTGAAGTTAGCCCACATCAACACCCTTCTTTATAGTTTCTTGTAATGCTTAATCTGTCCACAGAAAGCAAGGATGCAGTTGCTTTTTTTCCTAGTGGAAGCATCTGTGAAGGAGAATTGCATGTCTCATCTGTCCTTCATGCCTTTGCATATTTTTGGGCAGTTGTGAGACACAGAGGCTGCCTGTGTCACTAGTTCTTTCAGGGCTGTTTCCTAGGGCTGTTAGCTTGTTATGGTTGGTCTCTATTTAAAGTGGGGCTAAAAGCTGCCTATTCTGGATCAGGGCTGTGCTGTGCTGGGTGCAATATGCAAGAGTTAATTATCTGAGTAGTTTTCATGGGACAGATTCTAAATGTTATAGGCTGTGCCATTAGACTGCAAAAAGGTGCTTCTCTGGTTGTACAGGAATGCATGAATGTATAAAAATAAGGGCAAGCTCCTCATTGTAGAGAACATGTTGCTTGCTGAAGAGGCAAGAATCCAGAATAAACAGTATTTTCACTTGTGCAAGTCACTTTGTTTTTCCTGTGCTTGAAGGTTCTAATGTGTAGCAGCCCCTGGGTACTGTTGAACTGTTAACTCTGGTTTGAGGTGAGTGGGCATGCTTGGAGATGCTGTTATCTGGCCTGTATAATTTTGGACAGTGTCTTGTGTCTCTTCCATAGCTCATATTCTGTGTTGGTTGTGTGAGGCCCAGAATTTCAGCAACAGCGCTTTTTACTGACAGTGTCTTTCCTGCTTTGTCTCTCCGTCTCCAGGGACAGCCAGACCTCCTTACTGGCAGAAACCAGTGTATCTGTTAGACGAGGAAGATGAGAGGAACAATGGTTATGTGAACGACGACTTCATTATCTGGATGCGAGTGTCGGCCTTCGCCACCTTCCGGAATCTCTACCGGCGCGTCAGGCGGACACGGCACTTTGCTGATGGCCTGCCAGCAGGGAATTACACCTTCCATATTGCCTACAGTATCCTTCCAGGTTCCCTGAGACTGTTAGGGAGGCACAGGGAGATGGAAGCGAATAGCATTTGTATGGTCAGCTGGCAGAGAAGCCATGCGGAGCAGCCCTGTGTCAGCAGAGCCCTCTGAGGGATTTGGGCCGTGGCCTGACTGGCAGGAGCTTTTGTGCTGCTGCAGCTGCCCCCTCACACCCAGCAGTGGGGACTCTGCTGACTAAAGCACTCCTTTTGTCAGCAGGAGTTACGTCAACATGGCCATAAATTTCTCTTCTTTCTCAGCTGATAGAGATGTGGTTTTAAATATTCTGTCATGGTTCTATTCTGAAAGCTTCCATGGGAGAAATGAAAGGTAAACTCGTACAACATTCTGGCTACAATGTATTAGGTAGAGGTGAGCACTCACCCTCACAGAGACTATGTGGAGTATCATGATAAGCTTCCCAAAAGGCCCATTTTCAACCGAGCTTTCATAGCAAATCAATGCAGTAGCAGTTCTATAAGTTATAACTCTGAAATTCACTATGTTTTAAAAAAGGAAGTTTCCACACGCACACAAAGACTAGATCTAAAATAACTGGGTTTCTTGCCACCCGCTGCCTTCCACCTCCCAAAAACCAGCTGGGTTTTTGGATCCAGAATAGCAGAGACATCACCAATCAGTTAAAGGAGTTTTGGCAGCAAATGCAGACCTCAAAACTCTTTATGCCTTGACAAGCTTTTTGAGCATTTAACCACTACTTTCTCTTCTAATGTACACTTTGTTAGTGAAATCTTAACATCCTTCTCTCAGATTTCCCTGTTACCAGGTTCAAGGGGAGGAAGCACGTGATTCTTTCAACCGTGGTGTGGAGCGGCGGAAGTAACCCGTTCCTGGGAATTGCCTACCTGGTTTCTGGCACAGCAGCAACCCTGACAGGTTTTGTCATAACTGGCATCCACTTAAAGCTCAGGAAAAAGAAAACATACTTTCAGAAGCAGTAGGGTTCACCTGACTTTCTGAACAAAGACAGGAGTGTGCAGTGAACAAAGAAGGTGCAGCACAGACCTTTCACTCTTCCTCCTGAGCTCTGGACCATTTTCAGTGTCGGGTTTGGTGGATGTAAGCAAACTGAGGGGCAGGGCTATTCCATCATCTGAAACCAAACTTACCTGAGATGCCATTCTTATTAATGTACATGTAAGCCTAAATTTGTTTCCTAGGAAACTTGTAGTGAGATGAGCTTCAAACAGCAGGATAGCACAGTAGATTAGAACTGCAATAGCAAAGAAATTTTGTGGTACCAGTATCTGGCCAGAAGTCAGGGTCCATATTAATTTCTTACTCAGCCCGTAATTCAGGCAACATTTCTCTTAACTGAAATGGAGCTTTGGATGGGTAAAAAGTGAGGTCTTGAGCAGGTAGAACGTACTGCTAAAATCTGCTTTTGGGCCACCTACATGTGTGAATGGCTTGGCTTGGGTTTTATTTACCTTTTCCAGCTATGCTGAATAAACAACCAATTTACATCAGTGTATTCACTTCAGTTTGACACCTGATTTGTGATTGAATACAGGGTATTTATTAGGAGTTTGGTGTTTAACCACATTTATTGGATTTATCTTCAGCTACTGAGAGCTGGAGGGCATCCAGTCACTCATTTACATTTTTTAAAATTATGGTTTAATAGAAATCCTAAATGGAAAGCTCCTTTAATGCAAAATATTTTAGCAGAAACATCTACCTAATTTAGCTATTAGGCCAAAATTCCACTCTTACCTACCCCACCCTTCCATGTGAAAATTCACAACTTCTTACATGACACAGAATGGTAATTTATTGTCAATTAAAAAACAAAGCACCAGAAAATCTGTCAACTTAATTTAAAGCAAATGCTGCAGCTCACGAATAGGTTCATCAATTTTTTTGTTTCATATTCAAAATTTTACACATTTAGGACTTATTTCTAGTCTCACAAAATGAAGGAACAGCAGTGAAAGTCAAGCATACCATGGTAGATGTGAATTTTTAAAACAGTTTTTCTATTGTAAAAGTACAAGTGGAATAAAACACTTCAATTCTTTTCAAAAGTATTTTGTGTGCCTTGCCCCTTTCTCTCTCCTAAAAAACCTTTTCATTAGAACAAGAGAGAAATCACAGGCTGGAGCAGAAGGGGATGTGGCACAGGGAGGCTGAGTGCCGCTGTCAGGGCACCCCTCTCTGCTTTTGAGAGTGTCTGGGGCTGGGCATCTGGTGACCTGTGCCAAATGGCCCCTGGTGAAGGGGCTTGCAGCACAGAAGGTGCAGTTTCCTTGATGTTCTGCTTTGTGTCTGAGCCATGAGCAGCAGAAGGGGAGCTGCTCTAGTTCCCAGCCCAGCCTGGGAGGACAGTCCTGCTTGTGCTGACCTGGGAAAGGTGACTGGCCCCGAGCAGGAAGAGCAGAGGTAAATGAAACCCATCCTGAAGCTGTAGAAACAGAGTTCCTGGGTTTCAGCCTGTCACCCTGTTTTTGAAAGCCTTCTGAAAAGTTTATGTTCTCGAGTCAGATTTTTCTCATGCACTGTACTAAAAACAATGGTTTTGTTTACATTCCTTCCTGGAGAAGGAAAGCCGACTGACTGGTCACTTCACCAGTCTGGTTGAGAGGTGGGACTTCATCTTCCAATCCTCTCACACTTTGCAAACTCTATAAAATTGTGTCTCCATAATAAACGGCTCTCTCCTTTTAGGGGCCTCTGCTGTTCTCCTAATGGTGGGGGATCTGTGTCTTTCTTTCGTGACCTGGTGCTGCAGGTACAACATCAGCCCTTGCACCTGGATCTGTCAGGAGCTGTGGGAGAGCCCCACCCCTCACTGGGCTGGACGAGACACAGCATGAAGCAGTGCATTCAGCAGTGTTTAAGCTCGTTAGTCTAAATCACTTTTAACAGTGAGACATAGTCCTAAACCTTTTAAGTCATTTTGAAAATGTAATCCCATGCAGCTCTCTGGAAAGCCCTGACGGGATTTTCTGACAAAGCTGAACTTATGTTTTCTGGCTCCTAACAGACCATAGCAACTTCTTTATTTTTCTCTTTCTCTTTTATGTTTTTTGTTTGTTTCTTTGTTTGTTTGTTTGTTTCAATTGTCTAAGAAACTGACTTTCAAGAAATTATAGGGCTGGTTAAGTCACGATGCAATTGTCACATTTCTTCATGAAGTATCTGGTAAAAAAGTTAGTAAAAGGAGACTGAATGATGAGGTATGTATTTCAGTGAGTCAGTGTCTATCAGGAAAAAATGTCATCTAGAAAACACAACCCAACAAGTAGTGTTTGCCCATTATCTCCCAGCGAGGGGTTTGTGCAAGAACCTCTTCTCTTGAAATGTAGATTATCTTCAAACCCCTCCATAGGGAAGACCTGTCTTCAAAGAAGTCTTTCTGTTTTTCCAGAAGTTGTCTAAGTCTTCTTTTATAAACCCAAAATACCATTTTTCATCTTACCTCAGCTTTAAACATGCCTTACATCTTTCTGATACCCTCTGAACAGTGTCTTTAGAGCTTCAGCTCCAACTGTTTCTGTTGTTTGCTCTGAGAAGCTCTGCAGTGTCTGTCTGGTTCAGGATGGTGCTGCCCAGACCAGAGCAATGGGAATGGCAGCTCTGATTAAATACTCCCAGCAGATGGAATCTGCCTTGCTCAAAAGGGTGGAAAATGAGTGTTAGCAACCTCCTCATGCTGCCTTTTGTGCCAGCACTGCAGCCACACTGTGGGTCTGCCCCCTGTGCCAGAGCTGGCACAACTGTACCTTTCCAAGAAAGCTTTGCAAATGTGCTCCTCACTGCCCACACTGGGAACACTTCTCTATCTGTATGAAATGTTTGTTGAATTTTTTTTATGCTGCTGCTGCCTTGTTCCCTTTCATGCAGGGGCTGGGTTGAAGGACTGGCCTAAGCTAAAAGAAAGATGGTAAAAGCCATCAGTAACTGCTCCTCATTGTGTCATGTCCCAGGGGATTGTCCCCTTTTGTCAGCTGCTGATAGCAGCAGGAGGCACGAGTCCAGGCAAATATCCAGTGGGAATTTGAATTCATTTTTTCTGGCTATCAGGAGATCATTGGGTCACTTGGATCAGGAAAAGCAGCACTGAGGCTTGGAGGGCAGAGATTTGAAGCAACCCGTGATGTTGCGCTTTTGCTGAGGTACAAACTGCTTTCAGAATATCTGGACAGTTATGCCCAGTACTGTGTCTTTGACTTCTCCTGCTTTTGCCTTGCACATTCAATTTCATGAATTAAGATTATGTGTCTTGAGTAAAGAGGAAAATAAAAAAAAGGTTCCTCAGTAAAACTTTCCAAAATAGAATTTTGATTAGCTAATCTATCAAACATGCTTCCACCAATTGTAAGTGGGCTCTTTTCTCAGTGAGATTGACTTATGTAGACTTGACAACTCAGTGCAAAGATGTCTGGGTTTATGATTGCTAAATGGCATTGAGCTGAACCTGAAAACTCTTGAGTCAACAGCACCAGCATGAGGGCTCTGCAACACTAAGCCATAAAAGACTAATTGCCATTATTTGTAATATCTTGGCATATCAAAATTATTAAATTGTTGGTTCCTTTGTTACAGCTGCTTAAAGCCTCATCTTGCATCAGTGCTGCATTTTCAGTCCCTTTGAGCTAAATGAAATTTTGCCATTTCCTTCACTCTCAACAAAAGAAAGATGCATGTCAGAAATGGGGTTTAGGTCTGGTGAAGTGAAATTAATGATGTCATAGATGCTGAAAGTATGAGAAAATGCATTTTTTTTATTTTCCTCATCTTTTTCCTAGAACAGATGAATAAAGGAGGACATTATTTATTCAATTTTCTTTTCTTTGGGGGAGTGGATATTTAGTAAATGGAAAACTGGACAAAGGGGACCTGTTAAGAGATGTAATCTAAATTTATATGGTAAAAATGGTCTAAAATAGGTAAGTCAAATGAGATATATGTTTCTGGGGTTTCTTTATGATTTTGAAGATGGCAGTTACATGTGGGAGCATCTTCAGGGGTTCTTTAATTCAGTTTTTAAGAGTGGCAAAAATACTGGAGGGGACAAGATCCCATCATTATGAAAAACTTACCTGCAATTTAAGTCTCATTTCTAAATTTCAGGGAGGTATAGGAGACATTTATATTTTAATGTCAAAAACTGTTGTAGTGGTTTTTGTTGGCAGCTCCTTTAGGATTAAATTTCATTAATGGATATAATTCTGTATCTAGAAAGAGAGAGACATAAAAATTAAGCAGATGTTACAGGATATTTCAGTAGCACTTCAGTTAGAGAACTTTTCCAAGCCTTTTTCAGGCTTTACAGTCTATGAATATATGTCCAGTATTTGTCTGCCTCAGTTGGTTTTTCTGTTTCTAATCACAGACATTTGCTTTCATCTAAAAATAAAGGGATGAGTCCTTCATGTGAAAGAGATTAGCATGATCACAGACCTGTAGAATCTGGAAACATTAGTTACATGCTGTATCTATTTCATATTAACAGCTGTGTTACATGCAGATTATTAATATTAGTGTTTGGATGGTGTTATTGTAGTGATGCACTGCAGTATAAAAGCTCCCTCTCCTTCCTCTGAGATGTGAAGCTCATATAAGAGTAAAGTCAAAGATGGCAGTTCAGGGAAGGGAGGGCTTTGTAAGCTTGCACAATATAAAGAGAGGTTGCAGAGCAATTTGGATTTGAGTTAGATCTAAAAGAGGAGAGAGCATTTTGTTGTCACATCCTCGCTGGGAGCAGGAGGGTTTGAAACAGCTGGTTTGAGAGAAGCCTGTAACCACAAAACGAGGGGAACAGTGGAAGGGGAAGAAGTGCTGTTCCTGCTCTTGGGTGTGGAGGCAAAGAGATTTGGCTGAGCTGCTCAAGATGATGGTGTATCCTGACAGATGATCTAGAAAGCCCATATGATTTTGAGCAGCAGCCAAGTTAAGTAGGAGTTCCTTGGTTTTCAGTGTGGTCTGAACTGCAGCGCAGTTTTTGAGCAAAGGTGCTTTGACTGAGTTCTCTGTAATTGCATTATTCCCTACAATTCCAAGAATAATTTTATTGTGAGCTGGGAGTGCTTTGGGCAGCTGCCTTCAATTTGGTGGTCTCTTGTTTCGAAAGAGAGATCGTGGAGCATTTTTTGTTCTCTTTGGGTCCTGCTTTTTCCTTGGGTTATGGAAGCCAGACAGGGGAAGAGTGGGACTTGTTTTGCTTTTGCTCACATGAATGAATGAAAAAGCTTAAGGAGGAAGCAGAAAAACTAAGGAATATTAGGGAAAGTGAAAGGGAAATAGAGTGGTGGAGTTTCACCCTTCCACCCCTGAGAAAGCCCACCAGGCATCAGAGGATTCCCCTGTCTCTTAGCATCAGGCAGAAGGAGGGTGGTGGGTGAAGGGGAGAGAAAATGGGTCCCTTCTCGGGGAGTCAGTAAAAAATCCTCCCCATCACCTACCCAGGTGCCACTTCAGAATAGGTGTGAGGCCCAGGTGACATCCAAGAAAATAATCTGCCTGGAGATCCTCCCAATTACACTTTGTCTGTCAGATGGATCACCATCTCTAAGATTAAAAAGAAAAGAAGGGTAGTGGTAGCAGGTGACTCCATTCTGAGGGAACACAGAGCCCCATATCAGCCTGTCCCATCCCACAGGGAGGTCTGCTGCCTCCCTGGGGCACAGGTACAGGATGTCACCAGGAGACTCCCTGGGCTGATTCAGCCCTCTGATTATTACCCACTGCTGGCACTCCAGGCTGGCAGTGATGAGATTGGAAAGAAGAGCACCAGGGCAATTAAAAGGGACTTTGGGGCTCTGGGTCAATTGGTTGGTGGGGCAGGAGCACAGGTGGTGTTCTGCTCAGTCCCTTCCGTGGCAGGGACAAACAATGAAAGGAACAGGAGAACCCACATTATCAACAAGTGGCATCAGTAGAATTTTGGGTTTTTTGATCATGGGGCAATTTTCACAGCATCTGGCCTGCTGGAACCAGATGGACTCCATCTCTCTGTTAAGGGCAAAAGGATTCCAGCCCATGAATTGGCAGGGCTGGTTGAGAGGACTTTCAACTAAGTTCTAAGGGGGAAGGGAATGCAACCAGGCTCTCCAGAAACAAGCCCAAGGCTGGTAAGCCTGAGCCCGGGGTGCAGTCAGCAGCCCAGCAGAAGTGCATGTACACTGATGCACACAGCATGGGTAACAAACAAGAGGAGCTGGAAGCCATGGTACAGCAGGAAAGCTGTGACATTGGCACCATCACAGAAACCTGGTGGGATGACTTGCATGAATCTGCAGTGCTGCAATGGATGGCTACAAGCTCTTCAGAAGAGACAACGAGGGAGAAGAGGTGGAGGCATGGCTCTGTATATTAGGGAAGCTCTCAATGCCATGGACATTGAGATTAATGATCATAAGGTGAGTCCCTATGGCTGAGAATCAGGGACAAGGCCAATAAGGCTGACATCCTGGTGGGAGTCTCTTATAGACCACGCAACCAGGATGAAGAGGTAGATGACTTGCCCTACAAGCAGCTGGAGAATGTTTCAGTATCACCAGCCCTTTTTCTTGTAGGTGACTTTAACCTGCCAGATACCTGCTGGGAACTCAGCACAGCAGAGAAGAGGCAGTCTAGGAGGTTCCCAGAGTGTGTGGAGGACAATTTCTTGTCACATCTGGTGAGCAAGCCTGCCAGGGGTGGGGCTCTGCCAGACCTGCTGTTTGCAAACAGAGATGGGCTGATGGGAGATGTGGTGGTGGTTGGAGGCCGTCTGGGGCACAGTGACCGTGAAATTATAGAGTTACCAATATTCCATTAAACAAGAAGGGGCATCAATAAAACTTCCACACTGGATTTCTGGAGGGCAGACTTTGGCCTATTTAGGAGACTTATTTGGAGAGTTCCTTGGGAAGCAGCCCTTAAAAGAAAAGGGGTCCAGGAAGGATGGGTGTGCTTCAAAACAGAAATCTTGAAAGCACAGGAACAGACTGTCCCTGTGTGCCAAAAGATGAACCAATGAGGAAAACGTCCAGCCTGGGCAGGCAAGGAGCTTTTGAAGGAACTAAGGAAGAAAAAGAGGGTGCACCACCTTTGGAAGGAGGGTCAGCTATCTCAGGATATGCTTAAGGGACTTGCTAGGTCAAGTATGAAAAAAATTAGAGAGGCAAAAGCCCAGTTAGAAGTCAATCTGGCCACTTCTGTGAAGGACAAGAAATAATATTTTTATAAATACATTAATTGCAAATGGAAGGGCAAGGACAATCTCCATTCTCTATTAGATGCAGGAGGGAATTTAGTAACTGAAGATGAGGAAAAGGCAGAGGTACTTAACACCTTCTTTGCCTCAGTTTTCAACATTAAGACAGGTCATCCTCAGGACAACTGTCCTCCTGGGCTGGTAGATGATGTCAGGGAGCAGAATAGCCCCCCTGTAATCCAGGATGAGGCAGTCAGGGATCTGCTGTGCCACTTAGATGCTCACAAGTCTATGGGACCAGATTGGATCCATCCTGGGGTGATGAGGGAGCTGGCAGATGAGCTTGTGAAGCTGCTCTCCATCATTTACCATCAGTCCTGGCTCACTGGGGAGGTCCCAG
>VZTR01030827.1:169166-219409 GCA_013400775.1 Chaetops frenatus
AGTCCAGAGGAGGCAACGAGGCTGGTGAGGGGCTTGGAGCACAAGCCCTGTGAGGAACAACTGAGGGAGCTGGGGTTGTTGAGCCTGGAAGAAAAGGAGGCTCTAGGGTGACCCCATCATTCTCTACAACTTCCTGAAAGGAGGCTGGAGTCAGATGGGGTTGGTCTCTTCTCCCAGGCAACAACTGACAGAACGAGAGGACACAGTCTCAAGCTGTTCCAGGGGAAGTTTAGGTTAGACAGCAGGAAAAAATTTTCACTGAAAGAGTGATTGAGCACTGGAATGGTCGAAAAGGAGGCTCTAGGGTGACCCCATCATTCTCTACAACTTCCTGAAAGGAGGCTGGAGTCAGATGGGGTTGGTCTCTTCTCCCAGGCAACAACTGACAGAACGAGAGGACACAGTCTCAAGCTGTTCCAGGGGAAGTTTAGGTTAGACAGCAGGAAAAAATTTTCACTGAAAGAGTGATTGAGCACTGGAATGGTCTGCCCAGGGAGGTGGTGGAGTCACTGTCCCTGGATGTGTTTATAAAAAGACTGGCTGTGGCACTCAGTGCCATGGTTTAGTTGATGTGGAGGTGTTAGGTCACAGGGTGGACTTGATGATCTCAAAGGTCTTTTCCAACCTGGTTTATTCTGTGATTCTGTGAAAACAGTTCATACCCTAGAAAGCTTGTATTTCAGAGAGCTCTAATCAAAATTTCTGTGCATTTACTGAGTATGTACTATGTGCTCTGTGAACAGAAACTTACAGCATGAAAAAAGTTGAAAAAAGACCCTTTGGTTATACTCCTACACAATTGCAGCTATTGTCACTTTGCAGTGAGGTGCCTAAAATGATCCCTTGCAAACTGAAACAATTAAAAGAGCTTGTGAAAAAAATGAGGTTTTCTACTGTGTCAAACCCAGCCACCCAAAGTTATTTGCTTTTTTCCCTGTCTGTAATGAAGACTGTTGCATTTCCAGTTATAATACTGGAGGATTCAGAGTTTAAGATGAGGCTAAAATGTCTTGAGATTTCTCAGATAACTTATAGGAATCCCTGGGCTATCTCTGGGCTCTATGATTAGTGACAATGAACCTGAAAACACTGGATAATGAAATGTGTCCAAGAAACTGGGATGATTAGCAGAAAAAAGGAAGTCATACCTGCCCATAGCACTGGTTGCCATAACCAGGTAATACGTGTGGAGAGTGTGGAGCCACTGTGCTGCCTCTGAGGTGCAATGTGGCACTTATGTGACAGCCCAGAGAGAGGTTTCACACCAGCTCAGGACAATTGTAACATCTGCAGTTAATAACCCTCCTCCCCACCGAGGCTGTGCTGGGAATTCTGTCACCAGGGCAGGGGAGAGCGGGGCCGTGTCCCCAGCGCTGGGAAAGGGAACGCCCCAAGGAAAGGCACTGCTGCTGCTTCATCCTGGTGGGTGGCAGGGTGTGCTGCCAAGTTGTGTAATTCGATGACAGTCTCTGCATGGGCTGGCTTTTATTGGCCCGTGTGGTGCCATCCCAGTGTGGGACATCCAGAAATTGAAATTAGAATCACTAAAACTAATAAAAGAATAATCAGTGGGTCATCACCTACACCTTACACCAGGGCTTATAGTCAGATTTCTGTCTTTTAAGCTTGTTGACATGAGAGCCAGCAAGGATGATGGAAAGCCTTTGAGCAGGCTTTCCTCATGCACTGTGCCTGTGCAGTTAATGAAAATTGATCCTCAATCTTGTTGATGAGCTAAGAAGAAAAGCTATGAATAAGATTTTTCTGTGCATGTTTTTGCTAATGATAAAATGAATTAAATACAAGAACTGCTTAACACATGTATAAGCTGTAATTATTCCAATGGGTTTTAGGCTGCAGCTTGAGGAATTTATCATTCAGATTTCTAAGTTCTTAACTTCACCTCAGACAACCAGTGGAAAGCCAAGCGTTAACTAACGAGGTCAAGAGTTGTTTTTCAAAGGGAGGTAAGAAAATGAGAAGGCAGAGCAAAAGCCTGTTGGGCATTTTCATATTTCTTTGCTTTGTGGGGATTTTGTTTGAAATGGAACATCTCACACAGTGTAAGTAAATATGCTAAGTTTTGTAATATGGGATTTGCCCTGAAACTTACTTGTTCTGTCAGCACTTTCCACATCAACCTAACAGGTGATAGTGATAAATGAACTATGAATGTGTCAGGTGTAATTTTAAGTGTTCTCAGCTGCTGAAAGAGAATTTCATAATTACTTCAATTTGATAATGCTGAGCTCTGGAGCAAAAGATAGGCTTTTCCTGTGGGGGAGTGGTATAATTTTAAAGTTTCAGGATCATACCAGGGTTGAGTTGTCCCTGCATAACATGTGTGATCCTCACTGGTCACTTAAGGGCCTGTGAGGAAAACACTGAATTGATCCTGACGTTTTCCAGGTATTAGCATTCTCCTTCTCTAGTAGGAAGAGTAGGAATTCTGTGGTGTGCTTATTTTTGAGGCCTTTAGAAGGCAGTTTTTATCTGAAAATATTTATGAACAAATGTACAATAATTTATTTTCATAATACATAATATAATGTGTTTTTCTTGTATAAGTAATAATGTTCTGAGCTGAACTTAATTGATATGAAAGCAAAATTTTTTTTCTTTTTTTAAGTGGCAATAACCCACATTCAGAATTCAGCAATTTTTGACTCAGTGGGGCTTTTTGTAAGTATTTGCCATTGCATACTTACATTATACAGTCACAGTCTTATTTTGCTAATCAACCTCCAAGTAGCTGGTAACAAAATCCACTTGTGTCCATGTAATTGTAAATGCTGTGAGGAAATAAACTTCAGTGCAGGTGTACTAGAGAAAAGCTGATTAAGACAGTGGTATTTTTATATAATTGGTTGTATAGAAAAAATAGGACCTCACATGCTGTTTTTCCTCAAGTTATGTGACAATAAGAGTTTGGTTTCACTTTGCAGAACTTAGTAATGCTATCTTGAATTGGAACTGCATATGGCATCTAGCTACATGTAATTAACTATATGTAGTCATATTTAAAGTATATCTGTAAACAAGTATTGTATATACATTCTTCGTGCATGTGTTTGTAGATGAAGGATCAGTTAAGGAAAAATAACTGTTTTTAAATGTTAATTTTCTGTTTGGTTCTATATGCAGCTTAATGGTTAGGAGACAGCATCAGGTTAAGTCTGAGGACACACAAAAGGGAATGTCAGGTAAGGATTTTTTTTAATCATGTGAATGAAGAGCTGAAAATATTTGTGTTTGAAGTGCAGAATTTGAAAATAGTGAATTTGTCAGACATATCTTACTATGCAAAATAAAAGGGGAAAAAAAACTTGCTGAAGCAGTGTAAAATTGTATATACAACCCCTCAGAACTGTTCAGTGTCAGTCTGCTGGCACTGAGATGTTCTGCATCCAAGATCCTGAAAAAATGTGATGTTTCATAGTTAGTTATTTCAAAAAAACCCAAACTCTGAAGTATAACAGTGTTCCCATGGGAAAACAGCTTCCTTGTACCCCTCTCTCTGCTTGTACCAACAAAGCAGTTAATCACTGGAGAGAGTATTTAAACTGACCCATTTATGAAGGAGGATTCAGCTGGGATGCAGTGGATCATCCTGGGACTCATTCTTGCAGGCAGCTGTATTAGTACTGATGTCATGTGGCTGTCTTATTGTCATGTCAGTTTAAAGTCTGATACAGATGCGAAAAAATTAAAACTTTTGAAATAATCAGTACTGATTCCAGTCTTTTGATGCTGACAAATTTAGCACCTACCACAGAAATGCTGCCAGTGAAGGTCTGGTTTCACGAGAGACATTTGATTTAATAATCAGCATTAATTTTTGTTTGTTTGCTTTATGCAGAGATCAGTACTTTGTGATTATGGTTTCATCTTCCCCTACTGTGTTGGGAGAAATGCTCTAAAATATGCATAGAAGCAAATATTATGTGTATTTTGCTGAGAAAATGTTATTCACATACCATTGGTTATAATCTGCTCTTAAGAACTGGAATTTTGTTAGGATGCTGGGTCTTTTTCCTTCACATCTAAGTACTGAATTTTGATCCCATTTAATTTGAGAAACAAAGGTAATTGTCAAAGTAACAATGGACAAAGTTACCTTTAATACAGATGGCTTAGGAACTCTGGGATTTTTTTTTTTCCTCTATTTTGGTATTTCTGTTCTAGAACTGTCATTGTAAAACTTGAAGAAAAAAGCAGAGGCTTGTTTGAAGTATTTTGTCTCAGCATCTAGAGAATATTCTAATTTTTGTTCTGCAAATAAACTCCAAGTACATTCCATCCCAGGTGTTTTACATACACAAGTGAGTATGTACTTTTGCCTGTATTTTACAATGCTTTTATTTCTGATACCGAATATTATTTTGTGTTCACAAAAGGAGGTAAAAACAAATCTTGGATCTCAGCAAGGTTCCTGCAAATCAGGAGTTTTCACTGCTGTGTCAAGAGAGTGAACATCACAAACCAGTTCAGGACAGGTGCTGTTTCCATGTCTGGGTGAGCTCCTGTTCAAGGTACTGTTACCAATCAGACTGCAGTGACTGCAAATTATACATTCCTGATTCAGTTCCTATGCAAATTCCATAGCTTTGTGAGGGGATCTTCTGTGGGGTGGAACTTGGAGATAGATTTCCCTGGATCTCAATTTACAGTGAGCCCCTAAAGAGAAAGTTTTCTCAATTTTGGAAAAAAAAAAATGGAACAACATAAAGAGGAGAGAATCCCAGTTAAAGCAAAGCAAAGAGAGACATCATAAATCCCACATGTTCCTGTGGTGTTGGTGTCAGCTCTGTCCTAGTCTGAGTAGAATTTGACCTGTAGGTATTTGTAAAAGACCTTTGTTCTTATTTTTTTCTGGTCAATTTCTTTTTAGTGTATTTTGTATAACACTCCACACTGGTTTCAAAGTCTTTTTACCTAAATCAAGTTTTCCAGTAATGTTTGTCCAATTTTCATCTTTCCCTTAAACTGAGTTTACTGTGATAGAGCAGAGGTGACCCTTAAAGAAGGGTTGGTTTCTGTCCTTTTGAAGACTGAAGGAGTACAAAATATCACTGGCTTTTTTGGTTTATTTGCATCAGGCTCTTAATTACTTTCTTTATTGCCTCTTAGAAGTATGTGTAAAATTTGTCTGCCTTTTGATCCTAAACTACAAAACACACATTTAGCATCCCCTCTGCTCTGTCTTCTTTGTAGCCATTCCTCACTTGCTCGTAATAACTACTATGTAAATTTCCTTTTGTCTCTTTAGTTCATGAAACACAAAGCAGATAGCTTGTCATGACTTCGGCAGCTAAGGCATGTTACTTAACTGTTGACACAAAGTTTACCTTTTAAACTGTTCCTTTTAAGTCGATACTACAAACCTCCACTGACAACAGGACTGCAAAATTGTGCAGTCACTGGCAGGTCAGGGAGTGCAACTAGCTTCCAAAACTATTAATAGGGATGTAGGTGCTGGGACAGTTGTTCCACTGCACTTCTCTCCTGCCTTCCTTCCCTGAGCAGATCCATGAGAAGCCTCGGCAGAGGCTGCACTTCTGAGCTTTGCCGGCACTGATGGCGATTAAGTTTTGACAAATATCTTTTATCACCCTATCACGAAGGAATTGAGGTTTTCTGTATTGTCCGAGTCGAACTTGAAAAAGCGCAGGCTGTTTTTTATCAAAAACCCCCAAAAGCAGATGGCCAGGTGAAGGAAACCCAGCAGAGTGCTTCCCACTGCAGAGCAGCAGAGAGAACTCCTCTATGAACCTTTCCTTCTGCTCTGGCTGGGTTGGGTATTTTGGAAAACATGCACAAGAAGATGAAAGACAGAAGCTTGTATTTCTCTTCCTGTACATTAATTGGCTGCAGTGCAGCCAGCTGAGCTCTTCTCAGAGGGGGACATGTTTTAGTAAATTATTTTTCCTCCCCTCTGCAAGCACTTGGCATTTTGACAATCAGAAAGCTGGCAAAACTCCTCACTTTAGGGAAAAAACAAGGCATGTATTTCTTTGTGAGCAGGCTTCAGTGAAGCGAGTATAGGAGGAGTATGAAGATATTAATCACAAACAAGAGAGGACTCAGAATTTCTTCAACACATGAAAAATCACTCCCCCAGCTTAGGTATTTTAGTTAAGTGTATTCATTATGCTGAGGAACACCACAAATCTTGCCCCACCCAGAAGATGAGGAAGACACAAGGAACTGTTCAATACTTGTAACATGCCTCCAGTATCAGAAACAAGATTCTAATCTTGGATATCCTTTCAGTGGAGAGGCAGCTGCTCACCTCAGTTGCAGGTGATTTTATTGGGTGATCCAATGCCTTCCTATCCCTCATTCACAGCTTGGTGATTGTGTGACTTTTGATGGAGGAAAAAAGAAAAAAAAAAATCACAATTACAGGTGGTACAGCAGTACAGACCATAACTCTGAATTTACTTTTGAGAGGTTATAAAGGAAATCCACAGAAGGGCTCAAGACAGACCTGTTTCTGTGACTTCTGAAAGAATATTCTAGTCATCCTTTGTATCAGCTGGTTTAGATAGGGATCAGGTGCCTTATACAGATAGCATGGCTTCTTTTTTTTTTTTTTTTAACTAATAAAACTCAACTTTTTTGCCTTGTTTCAGAAAGCCTCATGTACTAGTGTAGTCCAGAATGACAGAGCCTTCCTGAGCAGAATGGATTCTGGCACTGTTGTTGCCAAAAGCTGGTTTTGGAGAGCTAAAATCTTATGAAGCTGCAGTATGTTCAGGAGCAATGCAAGTGATCTGCAGGTACACAGATAAGTAAAACTTTATAAATAACTTTTATGTATTGTATTAATGTGCAACCTGACCTGCAGACATTCACCTTCTCCTTCAGCTGCATCCTGACCAGACTGGATTCTGTCTCACATCAAGCCACATACAGAGGTAAAAAAGCTTAAAATATCACATTATTTGAGTTTGGTTTTAGTGGGACTCTGATTACTCAAATTATTGTGCTGTAATTTGATCATACAGTTCTGCGTGTGCTCACTCTAGTTCAGGTCAGCTGACAAACAGGACACTTAAAAGCTGTTCTAGTCTTCTGATATTTAAACATGAATATAAGAGAGAGTCTTTCATCCAATTCACATGCAGTACTGCCATTACATCTGCAGAAAACTGACATCAGTTTCAAGTTTTATATCCCTTTTTAGATCAGAATTTAGTTACTGATAATGTGGTTTCATAAAAGTGATAGTTGTGTATCTCTCCAAGTTGAGCCACACTACATTTGATTACATTATCAACATCTGTTTTAATTCTTACCTAAGGAACAGACAACTCATAAAGCTGACTGACACTGGACTATCATGTGCAGTAGAATTCTTTAGTGCTCATCTCTCCACAGGTCAGCATCACCTGTTTTAATTGTGTGCATTTCTTTGATGTTTTAAGAGACGTTTGAAGTTCCTGGTAGAGCAACAGGCATTTCTTCCAGCTTGCAATGAGACACTGACTGATACCACCTTTTACTCATAAAAGAAGAGTGATTATGACTGAATTCTTTTTATGAGGCACTGCACTGCTGGAATTCATAAGAAGAAGAGGAAAAGGCACAAGCAGGATCAGTAACTGGAAAGAGCCATGGTCTAGTTAAAGACTGAACCAGCAGCCTCTCCAGCAGTGCAGAGGGGTGGTGCTGGCTGGGGACAGGGACCAGCCCACCTACGGCCAGGAAACTCTTGGAGACAGGGCATGACCCCATGGAACTCACAAATAACCCCGCCACTTCCAGACTGCAGATGAATTAGATACAAAGTAGGTGTTAACTGCAAACATACTGAGTAATATGTATGTACAATTTATTTAAAATACTTTTTAACATATAAAACCCCCTCACTATTTATACAGTCTAAGTCCTAGCAACATATACAAATACTGAGCAACTACAATACATGCTGAGGTAAGAACATACATTCTGCGAGAATACTCAAGCCAAACAAGACTGAAATACATTTTATATACATATGTCTTCACATATAAGAGAGACCCACGAAATGTACCTTTCCTTTATTGCACACAGGCAAATTCTAGTCTTAGTGTGCCATGCAATTAAACCCAACTGTTACATATTCAAATGTACCTTAGCCCTAGCAGATAACACGTCCAAAGTCTGAAGCAGTAGCAAAGCCTGGGATCAAATTCCTTCAGAAAAGGGGCTTAAATTTAAAAAACATCCATTTCTTTAAGAGCTCATGCTCCTCAAATAATGAAGTTGCATTATGTTTGCTTAAAAATAACCCACTGTAGAGAAACTGCTTAATTCTTTCACCACCTTAGCCTCCAGCTATCCACAGCTCTACCATTCCTGGTCTGCAATAAAAAATAAATTCAGGTGTGTCATTTATACTGACTTGAACACATCCATTTGTATTTATGGTAGATTAATTTTTCTAAGCTTAAACTGGTACAGGTTGAAAATGGAGAGGATTCTTAACTTGGCTGTTGCTGTATTGTCACATCTTAGTGGAAACTAATAACTTCCCACCCCTTCAAATAAAATCAGCTCAAATAATTTCAGTCATAGCTGCTGCTGATAGCAAAGAACACTTACTTACCTGTTTAAGCAAAACTACAAAGACTGCAGACTATTTCTGTAAGGCAGAAAAAGTTGCAGTAACATCAAAAATACAATTACAGGCAGGAATTTGCTGTTCACAAATGGGTCTTATTTACTATCCTTACTTACATTCACATTTAGGCTTAAGACACGCAGCTCTAAAAAATTTTTTTAAAAACTCATTCTCAATGAATGTATGATCAGAAACTGCAGAATTGGGCTTTAAGGTAGCAGAAAGAATGTTCAGCATCTTTGTTGGTGACAGGGGCAGTGGGGCTGAGCACACCCTCAGCAACCCTGCCAACACTGCCAAGCTGTGAGGTGCAGTCAGCATGCTGGAGGGAAGGGATGCCCGTCAGGGGGACTGCCCAGGCCTGAGAGCTGGCAGCTGGTGGAGTCCTACACCTGGGTCAGGGCAATCCCAGGCTCATCTACAGGCTTGGCAGAGAAGTGACTGAGAGCAGCCTTGCAGACAAGGACTGGAGGGTGATGGTTGATGAAAAACTCAACATGAGCCAGCAGTGTGCTCTCATGGCCCAGAAAGCCAATGGGATCCTGGGCTGCATCAAAAGGAGAGCAGCCAGCAGGCTGAGGGACTCTCCTCTGCTCTGGTGAGACCTCACCAGGAGTGCTGCATCCAGCTCTGGTACCCCCAGTGTAAGGAGGACATGGAACTGTTGGATAAAGTCCAGAGGAGGCCATGAGGTTGGTAAGAGGACGTGAGCACCTCCTCTATGGAGACAGGCTGAGAAGGTTGGGGCTGTGCAGCCTGGAGAAGAGGAGGTTGTGTGGAAACCTCATTACAACCTTCCAGTATCTGAAGGGGCCTGCAGGAAAACTGGAGACGGACTCCTTGTCAGGAACTGAAATGATAGGACAAGGGGAAATGGGTACAAAGGCGGAAGTTTAGGTTACAGATTATGAAGAAATACTTTGCTGTGAGGGTGGTGAGACACTGGAACAGGTTGCTCAAAGAAATTATGGACACCCCATCGCAGAAGTGTTCAAGGCCAGGCTGGATGGAGCTCTAAGCAATCTGATCTAGTGCAAGGCATCCCTGCCCATGGCAGAGGGTTGGAACTAGATAGTCTCTAAGGTCCATTCCAACCCCAGCCATTCTGTGATTCTATGCAATACCATTTTTTAGATGCTGAACAGGCCACAAGTGATTTTATATACAGCCCCTCTGCAAACATATTTTCAAGTGGTAAGTGAGGATACTGTACTGGTATTAAGGCATGGTGGCAGCCCCTTGAACAGCACTGCAGTTTCCATTCAGATGTTCTCCATGGCGTTTAAGGACCTGGGCAGTAAACAAGGCTTTGGATTACATCACAAAAACAAACAGTAACCCCTGAAGTCCATAAAACTGGGCTACTGTGTAGGGAGAGGGGTCTCATATGTACAAATTAATTCAGCATCCTTCCAACAGTGCTGTTAGAATAAAAATACAGCATTTTTATAGTGGGGTTTTCTCCTACTTAGGTAAGAAAGCTGTGCTTTTTTTTTCCTAACAAGATAAAAAATGGTAAATATGACATTCAGACAGTTTTCATTTAGTGATTACCTAGCTAAAATGAGTCTACATTACCCCAATAAATGACTGCAATGTTTTCATAGTACGGAGAACACCAAAACATTCAAAGGATAAAAATTCCAATAAATATGTCTGAAATGGACACTCTTTGGAATAGTACTGGTTCTTTTGCAAAAGTTTTGGACTCTTTCATGCTTCTAATAAGAACAATCATAAAAAAAGCCCTAAGGCTGAAGTTTGTCAGTTGTGCTAAAATGTACCGTATGTGCTAAATGCATGTCTAACACAAACTGTGCACCATTAGAATATTTGTGTGCTTCCTTAAGCACTCACAAAAGTATGTACAGGTCTTTTTTTGTATAAGCTCACACTGGAACACAGAATAATGGATACTGGGGGAGGGCAGGGCAGGGCCTTTCTCAATTCAAGTCACCTCCAAGACTTGGATGCTTCTTGCATTGAGCATCAGGGAAATCTGACTTGGAGGCAGATGCTATTCAAGTGGCCCTCATAGCGTAGGGAAAAATGTAAAAGCAGTTGCCAGGTAGTTTGCTTGTGCCAATCTGTGCCTCCTGGATCCCTAGGAAGGAACAAGACTGAGTAGCTTAAGAAGAAGAGGCAGAAAAGAGATTGTACAGACAGCAGCTTCTAGCTCTGGAAGGCTAACCAAAATGGCAGGAACCTTCTGAGGCATACACAGCTGAAAATTCCCAATTCTATTAACTAAAGCTGAAATAATGCAATTCAGAATAAAAACTATTTTATGCCATGAAGCTATAGAGATTTTGGACATCAGTCCTGATAGTAGCTTGTTCAGTCCAAAGTTGTGCATTTAACAATGAAAGAGGAATTTTAGAAGTTGTAGTGCTTGAACAGAAATTGAGAGCTTTGGGTTTTGAGGTGGGGTTTGTTTCCCCAAGAAACAGTACCATTAGGAAGAAATTGCTGGCTTTAGAACTTGAACTGTGTCTCTCAATTTATCATTCACATCTATGAATTACTGAAGCTAATCATGAAGAGTTCTTCTCTCATGTCTGACAGACAATTGTACAGTAGTAATAAAAAAAGTCCACGGTTTTGCAGGAGACAAGCTGTTAATTGTACATACAGCTTATGGAAAGGCAGAATTACTGTTTTCCCAGACCTCCCATACCACATCTTTTGGTTCAACATTGTATTACTTAAGACTAATAATATCAAAACAATGAAATTTAAAAAGTGAACCTGTGAGCTTTATGCAACTGGCTTTTAGAAACAAGCCATCATTCTACCTTACTCGTGAGCTAACTTTGTTCATCCTTACTCCCAGCGGGATGGGCCACGCTCTGTGGCACCTGGTACACGAGCTGGTCAGCACTGCCTGGCCCCGGCTGCCCCTTTGGTATGTCATACAGTGCCCGTGCTGAGGATGCACTGTCTGTCCTGGATAACAGTTTATTGCACGTTCCAACCAGGGGAGGAGCCTGATTCCCTGCAGCCTTGAAGGTGGAAATGGAAGGAGCGCCAAGAGGCGTGCTGGGATGGCTGGACATGTCCATGATTATGGGAGTCGCGTACTCGGGTCCGGTTACGGGCAGTGGCTCGGCATAGGCGTGGTAAACTTCTTGGATGGGGGAATTGTAAGGGTCCAAGTCAGCGTAACTGGCTTCTTTTCCTTCCTCTGGTTTGAAGGTTGATCTCTGGTGAAGTGTGCCCACGATTCCCCCTACCAGGGGCTGAGCATATTCTGTGTTGCAAGCCCCAGCAAAAGAAAGCAAAACACAGACACACTTAATGCACTGTTTTACAGCAGCATCACATTAAATACAACCTGCCAGCAGTCCCACAGAGACCATTATCCCACATCAAACCAGTGGTCCATCTCTGTCCACCAGTGCTAATCGCTTTGGAAAAGGATTCCTTTCCACCCAATAGGTAAAGTCATTGGGATACCCAAAACATCCCCACTTATCAGGTTTATACTTCTTCCCAGGTCAGCTCCAATTTCCCATGCTGCAAATCCTCCTGAAAACGAAGCTTATAGAAATGTTCTTCTCGTTATATTAGATTTAAATAAAATTATTCTGCCGGGGTCAGTGTAAGAAGTGGTCCTTGGGGTGGAGGGTTTGTCCTTTGAGGGGGGAAGCCTGCATACAGTCAGCTGAAATGTTTTAGCTCAACAGATAATCTGAGTTATAAAAGCTGGAGCTGAAAAGTCTGACTAGCTGGGTAAAAACAGACAAGCAGCCAAAAAGGGAAAAGTAATTCTGCCTGCAGTCAAGCTGTAATTCCTGCACATCTGCCCAATTCTGCCATCAAGTGCAGTACTAAAGGCACAGTCAGTTATCCTCCTCTCATGCTGGGATCACCAGGGAAAGAGTATGTGCCATTATCCTAAATCCTCCTTTTCCAGAGCACAAGCATGATTTAATCATATAGTGAGGGTAGAGAATCAAGTGTCACATTTCAGATTTGTGCATAAAAATACTGTGCATGGAATTATTTCCAGTGCATGAAAGAATTCTTTAACCCTTTATGAGGTTAAAAACAAGAACCTTTCCATTACTGCATTAACTTGGGCAAGTGTCTATCTACAGCACATTGAATGAGAGAACAGACCCCAAAAAGCCTGCATTTTAAGAGATATGCTTACCCATAGAACTATTCATTTCTCTTCTCTTCCCCTCCAAAACCAGGAAATAACTAAATGTAGCCAGATTCCTGACATTTTTTGGCATGTCATATTTATTTATTTATTTAAATAAAAAACATGGCCCACAAAGTACCTGCAGACTCTGTTTGCAACATTGTTGGGACTTCTCTTGGCCTTAGGTGACTGATTTCACTGCTGCTGTAGCGTACAGGAGTTTCTTCATGTTCTGTTGATTTGGTTGGGAGAAACTGCTTCATTCCTTTCCACCATCCTTTGCATGGATTAAAAAAAAAAAACAAACAAACCACCCAAGATTGTATATATAGATAGTATTTTAAGCTACTAAAATATTTTTCAGCACAGCTTGTGTTTTGTTGAAACAGGTAAATAACTCAGTTATCACTATTTTGATCAGTATCCTAAGACACCAGAGCTGTAAGCTATCAGAAAGAGACATGTCGCAAATAAAAGTGATTAAAAGATTAGACATAGTTAAGAGTGCCAGGTTGCAGACACAAGGGTGTGCAAGTTTTCAACAGGAGGTCAGGGAAGTCAAGCACAGTCACACAGCAGTAAAAACCTAACTGCTGCACCTGCCCTTTGCCCTGGGGCACAGGTGGTTTCAGGACCATGGCAAGAGCTGCTTGGTGCAATTGTCTGATCTTAAGTTTGTGAGGCAAAAGACAGTAGGATGCAAGACATACCTAAATCCCACATGCTTACTAGGGCAATGAAGAGAAATTTTTGACACAACTTATATACCAAGATGGAAGATTTTTTCCAGGACAAAAGAAGTACCAAAAAAATGGTTATCAAATGTATAAAGATATTCCTTATAAATTATTTCTTTCCCCTCATGTTGTATAATTAGAAGGCTCTATACTTTGTTCACTATAAAAACCTGAAGCTGTCAGCTTTAACAGGAGACATGACATTTACTATTTATGGAAAAAAAAAGAAATCAGAGAAAGAAGCAGTGCACTTAAGTTTGTCCAGAAAAGAAATTCTGTGTTTGCTATGCCTCTCTCAGTTAGCATTACACAAGCTTCTGCAAGTGGAAACTGTAACTGCAATCTGAAATACACATCGAACAAAAAACAGTGGGTAAATGGCTTCATAAAACCATTTTGTTACCTGCGCGATCCCAGTAAGGTAGATCATATGTGCCCTCAGTTTTTTTCTTGCTGTGAAAAAAAACAAGAAAAAAAGGAGTTATTTTAGCTAGTTTGCTTACCAAAAGATGCATTAAGTAATGCTCAGCAACTATCACCTTGGCTGTAACTGGTCCTCAAATTTAATATATAAGCACCAGCAACCTGGCTTGCCATCACCAGTCTGCTGCTACCAGAGAAACCAGTTATTAGTCAAAGCATGTCTAATGAAAAAAGTTACAAAAAGCTGTTTTGTCCTCACTAGTCATGTGCATTTTTTCTCAGAAAGAATGCAGTTCCTTCCACAAGTGCAGACCACAGAGTTCCCACAGCAATACATGCAGCATTTCATTCCCACACACCAGGCTAACATTCACTTAAAGCACTTTAATCCATCTATTCATTTACCGGTTTCTCCAATGCCACGCACAAACTAAGATTAGAATCAGAGTAGTGAAGACCATCACCAACACTGGAACCAGAACTGCTGCCAATGCCACATCTGAAAGCCATTAAATTAAGTGGTGTCAGACAGAAAGAGCTTCTCATAAATCATTTTTTGATTTGAAAATTACTTGGGTAAAGCACACAGTTTTCATGTTTAGTGTCTATCACACCAGATCCCCCAGCTAAGCTACTCTGCTGGATGCTTCCACAGGGCAAACTTCAATTAACATCTGGCTCTTCTACATGCATGCACAGCTGGTGGTTTTGCAGAGTTTTTCATCAAAATCAACCAGTCTGTTTCGATCTATGGCTTCTCCATTAAAACAATGTATTCTATTATTTATGCAGAAAATCCATTAGTGCAACCACTTAAATTTGAAACTCCTCTAAGAAGTAAACTCCACAGCACCTTAACAGTTAATCCCAATCAGCCTGTGCTGGGTCTGTGTGTGATCCTGTCCCCTGCCATCCAAAGGACACTTCAGCAGTGCCCACATCTGCAGTGACTTTGGTCCCTTTTCTGACCATTTTCTTTGATGAACAAAATCATTATGCCAGGTGACGTTTTTCAAATTTCATGTCAACAAGACTGCTCTAGAAAAGGGTGTTTTATTCTAAGAAATTATTAAATAAAGCAGTTACACATGATTAATTCAGAAAGGAAGTCCAAGTTGCAACTTCTCCTTCTGACAAAACTGTTCAGTGATTAAAGTTGAATTCAGTTTGAACAAGTTCTGGAAGATGGATCTACTATATATATATAAAATACATATAGTTTACACATTTATATTATATATATATTACTTGGCAGATTGGTTTTGTTTCTGCATGCAGTATGCAACTGCACATCTTTTATCACACACATATTTAATAATTGGGAAATGTCACAAATAAAATATCATATGCCAAAAGAGTTCCAAACACTTCTGCTGTTTAACTGTGGGTACCTTTGGTTACACTTGGAGTCACTGTAGTGTTTTTTATTTCAGGTGTGAAAGTTGTTTTATCTGTCTGCAGAGAAGTCTTCACTGAATGAATGAAGTCATCCATGAAGTCAGCATTCTTCTCCTCATTCTTGTTCTGAGGTGGTGGTGGCAAGGTGATTTTAGGAGCACGACCTTCAGAAGAAAAGAATTGATGAGATAAGTTCTTTGAAATACCAGTTTTCTGTATCTCCTTTTCAGGAGAAGACAGCTGGAACAGTTTGCTATAAAGCTTTTGTTCATGTTTTATAATAAGGAAACCCCCCCCATGAAGCAATGACATGGAAAGCAAGTGATTGGCATCTTTTGACACACTTATTTCATAAATTACCTTGTGTACACCTAAATTCAGTATTTTCTTGATTAAGTGTAGTAACTTTTGGATAAACTCAGAAGCACCAGTTAAAGAAGGATTAAGCAGCCAAGAAGTACTTCAATCTCACTGAAAATATACCCATGATATAACTTTTTAACCTTAATAATTTCACTTACAACCTTAATAGTTTCATTTGTCTTGCACAGTTGAAAGTTTTCTGTTGTCTTACCTATACTAAACTGACATCCTAGCAACTCTACTTTCATTGCAATTTTCTGGTGCCATTTTAAGGGATTAATCCTAAAAAAACGTGCAATAATAGGTGGAATGAAATTATTGCGAACTTCCTGGTACAATTCAGTATTTCCTTGAAAGACCTAGAAAAGAAGGGAAAAAAAAGAGAGAAACATTATGTTCCACAAATACAACAGCAATTAAATAACTACTACCAATTTTGGTGTTTTAATTAGGAAGAATAAGCAGTGAAGGATCCAATTCACTCCAGAATGGCACTGCTGCCTGCACTTGTCCACCCCCTTGGCCCCATTACATTTATACCTAAATAAAACAAAGAAAGGTGTGTGCACATGTATGCACACAGCTACTCAGCTCAGAGTAAAGGTACCATGGAATATCCTACTGATGCTCCCCAGGCAGTGCCTGCTGTTACACACACCTCACATGTTTATGGCACTGAGTAATTCTAACTTGGTCCTTCTTGGTGTTTTGCACTTACTCTTCAAATATACGTGCATAGCAAGGAGTTGTGACACTGTGCAAGCCGGAATTAAGCGGTGCCTTCACCCAGCCCAGCAGCTCAGCACAGCCTGTCTGAGGAAGGTATTAATTAGAAAGCATTGGGAAGCACCCTCAAGTGTGTAACCACACTGTCCTCTCGTGGCTGCTGCCTGCAAGTGCTGAGCCACAATGAAATAAAAGAATTCGGGTTCAGAATGTGAAAGCTCTCCTCAGTCTCACACTGAGCCATGAGCTTCTGCAAAAGAAGGGCACAGACTCTGCGTGAAGGATGAGCTCAAGCTGGTCCTTCACTGCCATCCTTGCACACAACGAACTCATCAAAATGTGACAATACAGAACACATCTGGCTGAAGTTTAAAAGCAGTGAGCAGAGTCCACGTGAGATGCAATGTAAGCACGCTGACAGACTTACAGCCAACCATGGGTTTTTCACCCTCCAGCTGCTTAGAACAATACAGCAGCTTGGCCCAGTACTCCAACCCTCCCTCTCCTTCAGGAGAACTGGTTTGGCACCGTATCTTTTGGTAGGAAGTGAGCTGTCTCTCCACATTACTGCACAGCAGTGGGACTTTGGCCCTGCACATTCAACTCTGTGGTACTGCTGCAACACAGGTCACGACTGGGATGACAGTAAATGAGTTCTGTCTTTGAAAGCACTGATACAGATACTGCAAATCACGGTGGACACAAAGCAGAACAGAATTACGGCACTTGCCTGAAAAAAGTCAGTATTACAAGGAGTTTTCTGCTCATTCACACCACTTGGTAACCAATAAAGCACCCTGCCATTCTTAAAGACAAGCACTGCCTTGTGTAACAGCTGATGTGTCTGTGTAACATGGAGCAGTCAGGAGCTTTTAGCACATTTCTGAACAATACAAATCACTGCTGTTTCATCCTTGATACACAAGAGAAGAGATTTCTGTATTGCACTCCTGAGTAAGGTATTTGAACAAAATAACCAGAATATCCCTAGAGGTCTGAAATAATTATTCCAGGAAACTATCCATTCAAAACAATCCCTGCTCTGAATTTAAGGTTCTTGTTCTTAAATATATTCAGCAGCAACAAATGAAGACAGAGTAAATGCAGAGGGCAAGCCCATGATGTTATGTTGGAAACAAATGAATAACATCAAGTAGTTGAAGTTCATGTGTCCACAGTAGACTGGGTTCCAATTTACAGCCACTTTTCCCTTACTACTTTTTTTTTTTTTTAATGACAGACTTGTAGCTACAGATCTCAGCCAAGAATTAATTGTTTTGGTAAGGATGCAAGTGAGAAGCAAACTAGAGAGGTGACTTCCTGAGGGGATGCACCCAGCCTGAACTGCTGTACTGTATCCTTGCTTGTGCTGTGCCTGCCAGAGCCCAGCACCAAAGGAAGGCACATCTGGCTGCCCAAGCCACACATGCAGGCAGAGGTTACAGATTAGGGACACAAATGCCCAACTCTAAAAGTTACATCTTATGTCAGGTTTCTGAGGCTGCAGTTTCTGAGCATGTAACAAAGGGCAAAAAGACTCAATGCCAACTCTTACCTTTAAGAAAGATTAACAGTAAATATTTTTATTCCAGGCTTTTATCAGTCAAGCTTTTGATGCCCAGTATTACAGAAGTAACTTAACTTTACCTGCAGCTCCATATTTTTTGTTACTCCAATTTTTGCATTAAAAAATAATTTGCTTCTGAGCTTAATACAGCATAAACTTTTTAATGAGAAGTCACTTTCATATTATTTTTATTACTACTTCAATTTTCCTCTGTGTTGCTAAACAAGGCGTTTCCAACACTGCAACTCTGATTTGTCTTTTTTCCCTAATTCAAGTATTTACTCTCTTTTTCATATATGAAAAGTTAAGAAAAGTTTTTCTTGAATACTGTCAAATCTCTAAAAGGTATTTGCAAAAAGAACTACAGGAAAATCTTGGAAAAGCTTCTAGTCTCCTGAAAAACGTTAGGAATTCCAAACATGTTTCAAAAAAACAGGGAATAGCACCTCCCAGTTGGTCTGATGTGCTCAAGGGAGAATTCTGCAAGCAGATGCATCCAAAAGCAAATCTGTATCAAGTGGGGTGATGGAAGATAGAGAGAAAATCAGCTATTTTGAACCAAACTGAAACATTTTTTCCTGTCATTTAACTACAGCTGCCAGTTCCTGGGTACATACGGTTCTTCATGCCCTGTCCCTTAGTGACACACAGAGTGCAAAGGAAGATCTATTGCCTGTAATTTCAGGCTCCACAATTTGTTTCATTTCATGAGTATGCAAGAGGAACAATGTGCTCAAATTCAAGGCAATAGCTGCAAAGGTTTTTAAAGAAAATTATCGAACTAACACTGAAGCCTAAATCTGAGAGCTTGCTAACAGAGATCTTATTTTATGGCCAGAGGAGGGCACTCAAAACTAGCAAAATATGCTGGATTCTTCCTTTTTTCTTGGATACTTCACAACAACAAGTCACTTGAGCTCACATGGAGGCTCAGACCCGACAGTAAATTCTCCTCTCTTTCAAGAGTTTCCTGCTGCAATTATGTTCAGTGTTCAAAAGTCTCTTACTTTAACAAACTTCAGCCTTTTACTTCATCAACAGGACGCTACATCCCACTTCGAAACATTCTTAACCCAGAGTAAAGAGAAGACCAAGGACAGCCAAAGAGTGACCATTCTTAAAGCCTGTTTCTAAAAAACTACACAGGCCTATAGAACTAAGGTAAATTACATCCAAGGATTTTAAGAAAAAGAAAGAAAATCTAGTTCCACTCACATTACTAAGAATCCTATAATTTCTTTCAGAAAGCCTGATCTGAACCACTGGGAAGACATAAATTTTCTCATTTTTACTGTCTATTAAATACTGCAGAGCTGTAAACACAGGGCAAATAAGATTATCTAGCTGCTAACATTAGGGACCTTTTCTGGGTGGCAAAACATTGCAATCTGAACATCCCCCGTCTGCAATGGCTGTTCTCTTATATAAGAAACTTAACAGTATTTGGTTAAAAATTAGGATTGACAGAAACATTAGAAAACATGAAAAATTATACAATTTGTAACATTTATTCTGTAACTACAAGAGAATAAGAAAGTAAAGCTTAACTTTAAAACATGTAATCTATTTTAAAAGAAATACAATTATTCTTAAGTGACGAAGTACCAGACAGCCTACCAGTGGCAGCAGAAGTTTCTTGTATAGAATATTCCCACCCTAAACAGTAATAAAAATAGTATCTGTATTTTAGAGCTGTTCAAATCCTTCTGCTTATCTGCTATTTATGATTCAAAGGAAATTTATTTAATGATTCCTCACCATAGCAAAATGACTTGTATTTACAATTGTGAAATCTCCATAGAGCATACCTATAAAGCATGTGGTATTTTTACCTTATCTTTATCCATGCCAGGTTCTCTGTACACTGTCCACTTCTGTGCATCATCACTGTATAAAATTCTGTAGGCTGAGACATAATAGTAGTGCTCTGCTAAAGTTGATCCAGTAGTTATGATACCTGAGGTGAAAATTGAGGTGACCAGTTAAGACAAAAAACTGGTACCACTTTGTAAAAATTAACAGATCAGTTTTTGAATCCAGAGTTGCATAGTGGAGAGCCTTCACTAACCCAGTTAATTTCAGGAAGTTTATCCAAAGTGCCAGAGTCTGAAGCTTCCATAGTGACTGAAACTTAGTAATCATTTTACTTACTTTGTATTTTAATTTTCATGATACAACCTTGCTAAGCCCTTTTCCACCCATTTGATGGAAACAGCCTGTCCATTTGACCACAGCCCAGTCCTGTCTCCAGCTGCTGACACAGCTGTTCCAAGCTCTTGTACTGCCAATCTAAAGGCGCCATTGTAGGAACTGCAGCTTCCTACAGCTGATGCTGCAGCACAACTCACACAGGAAAGCTGTTTTGGAAAAGCTTATTACCACAGGAATTAGCAGAGTAATGCAAAATCCAAAGACTCCCCAGGGAGGTAATAACAAAGGCCACTGGTAAACCCAAGTTGCTTAATGACAGGAAGCCATGCTGCTGAGGTTACAGAGACCAACTCAGGCATTTTGGAATGAGACAAACCCAAACTGATCAGCGGAACACGTTTCACAATGGCCTTAAAGCCCCAGAGTCTATGAAGCACTCCACCTAAATCCAATTTACTTTTGATTTACATCACATGACAAACATGCCCATTAACAACAGCAAATCACCTCTGAACAATTAAACCAGAAAACATTAACACTGGCATTGAAGGTACAACAGCTGCACAGCTACCCTGGAGATTAAACCCTAAATGCCAATGCCTCAGTGCTTCACTACTTGGAATGGGCAACACTGCGGGGTCAATGGGAATCGGTAACCATGAGCTGGCTGCTCAACTCCCAGAACAGAAAACAAACCATCCAGAGCAGCCTGGGAAACAGCACCTGCAGCTGTGTCTCCAAATCAACACAGCTGCTAAAATCACCCTCTATGAGAAGGAGCAGGGCCTAACCCTGAGCCTGGCTGTCTAAGCCCGCACTGCTTGGCCTATTTGCTGAGGGAAGGCCCAGCAGAGACTGCTGGGGAGGCTGCAGTCCCCAGCTGTGGGCCCCAGACCCACTTGAGGTGAGGAGGTGAAGGGGAGGCTGCCAGCTGTTTTCCTGTGTCTGCTGCTTCCTCACACTGCACTGGAATTGTTCCTTTCCCTATTGTTGGATTCACTGAAGCCATGATAGGCAATAAGAAAAACCTAGGAACACAAGTCAGTACACCTGCATCAGAGGTACTGAGGTACTGCATCAGTGGGCTTGAGCTGACTGGATTGTGATCTGCACCTCCAAGGAGACAATTAGCAGCGTCTTCTACTGTGAAACCACACCCCTTCAGCTCCAGGTTCCTCAGTGTATTAGCTGGGATATGAAACCAAATTAAGTGTAATGGTAATTAAGTGCCAACTGAGCTTTATCTAAGGTCCAGCACTGGAAAAAAGGATGGCAGTAACCAAAATTTTTGAATGCTGCTGAGAAGCCACATCAGATTCACTTACCTGTTATTTTCTTCTCTTTATTCAAGTCAATCTGCAACCACTGATGTTCATCACTGATAAAAGCAGCCCAAGGAGGTCCAATCCTTTTTAGTCTGGCATTTTCAGGTTTCCAAATGTTTACTTGTCCTGTTTGATTAGGCCACTCAAGAATAGATGATGATGTGATGTGGGAATCAGGAATCACCCCAGATTCCATCCCCAGTGTCCCATAGCAGCCTGAACAAAAAACGTGAGGATTGAAAATGAGAACTGAATTTATACTGCTTGGATTTTAAGACTTTACATGCAAATATTAAACTGCTATCTAAATTTATTCCATAACAACAACACCAAGAAAATACACGGTCTTTTGCTTTCTAACAGGGATGCTAGAACCAAACTGGTCTTGAGAATGCCATGATTTATGCCTGTTCCAAGAGTAATGTGGATATTCTCTCAGTCACCACTCACACAGAGCACTCAACGAGAAGCACTGGGGAACTTTCATGGTTTAGATGTATCTATGTTTGATGGAGGAATGGGAAACAGACTACTCATTCATTTGTTCTTTTTTTGTGTCTACTTAACTTCTTGGCTTTTTAAACCACCCCCACTATGACAGCATTAATTTGAACAAAATCAAAGCACGTAGGAAGGCATGTCATAATGCCAGCCTTGAGCTAAAATACATCTTTAAATTAGTTACATTCTTCTGGTCACCATTCTTACTAAATGTTTCTTCCCATGTTGACTTCTGCTGGTGGCTAAAAAACACCTCCTAAATTCAGGGCTCAATTTCTTGCTCTGTAATACCAACAAGTTTTCCCTTTCACACACAGAGTCCCCCATCAGTATAAGGAATCTTTGCCTTCAGTCAGGCAGCCCTTCTCCTGTGAGCTCCCCCTCTCCCTGCAGCCCCCCTCCCTGCACTCAAGGGAGGCACAGGTGGCAGAGCCCACCTGTGACTGGATCCCAGAGAAAGCCTTGCCCATGTCCTGTGAAATGGCATTAATAATTTATTGTCCCTGCTGGCTGCACTTCACCTGCCACAGCACAGGATCACTTCACTAAGGGAATCCTTTCCCTCACCTGTCTTTTTCCATCTAACATGCTGCCATTTTGAAGCACAAATGCCTCAGTCTCTACGTACCTGCTACATTCCACTTCTTGCTCTGTGATGCTTCAGGTAATTTCTATCAAGTCTCAAAGTCAGGCAGCTCTTCCTGTATAAGTAGTCTCATCTTCTCCTGCCCTGACCACGCCTCTAGCATTAGTACCACACTCCTCCATTTCATACCAAGCTATGAAACCAACTGCAACTGCAGGAACACACTAGGACCTTCACCACAGTCTGATAAATCTCATTTGAGCATACTATAGTTTTCCTTTTCCCTCACCTAACCCCTAGGCCACCCAACTACAGACATTTTAATCTAGACCTGCATCTTGTCTCTAGCTTATTCCATAATTTCTCAGGTGTCACTGAAATCCACAGAGTCTAGATCAGCATTTTGTGCTATCTCTACCAATTTCCAGGCCATTTAATTACTTTCATACACACTATCAGATCACATTCTGATAGACAAGAAAACCCCAGCAAACCCTGCCTGGACGACTGTGTTTAATATTCTTTATGCATAAGGACACCACACATGTAATTCCTTCTTTCAGCTCTTGCAGAGGTCTGGGAGAGAAATAATTTTAGTATTATGTGCACTGTATTTTCTAATTTTTGTTTATTTATAAATTTCCATCACCAAATACTCCTGTCCATCAGATTCCTGTCTTGATATCCCATTCATTGTCCCTTTTATTTACATACTAGAAAAAGTATTTGTTTATTTTTGAGGAGTATTTGCATGATTTCCCCCTCCTTTCTTTATCTTTATGAAAAACAGACATGATAGTTTTATGGTTTTTACATTGTTACTAAAACAATTAAAGAGACTAAGGAAAGGCCACTCTCTTCACATTATTTCCAGCATTCACTCAAAGATGGCATTTAAAGTGACTTACAGAAGAACTAGCTTTCACTTAGAAAACTACAGCTAATTTATTGGAAACACAGGTAAGATAGAAAGAAAAAACATGCAAAGCAGTAAAGCTTTAAAAAGGTCAACACTTGTCACACCAATCATCAGCCTTGTACACATGGACAGAACAAAACACAGCAGCCAAGAAAGGACACAATTTAGACACAGAGCAAGGCCCAAGATGCTCTTCCAGAGCAAGAGAGACAGTCATTTATCACACAGCATCCAGCTGCACAAAAATGGGAGATAAAAAAACCAAAAGGGGGTGGACAAAGGTAAGGAATCATTTTGAGATTTCTTCTAGCTTTCCAAACAATGAGGAAAGTGTAAGGAGTAAACCTGGAAAAAAACTAGAACACACAGTTTTTACAAGTAAAGAGCAACTCTCAAGTGCCCAGCTCTGCTTTAGCAGTGTGTTTAAAGTATGAGAGCCAAGGCACTTTAAAATAGACTACAAGAGGGAATAGAACCTGAAAGAATCTCTTTCTGCAGATAAGCAAGGCTCAATTTAAACATCACTGTACCTATAAATGTAGTGATGATTAATCATTAAATAGAGATAGTAAAACAATTAAAAAATATACATTACAGAGGAATGCACTAAAAAAAGTCTCACAAATGAGAACAAAAATTAGGAAATCAAACACCTGCACATTTATTTTTATTCACAAAGTTTGTATGAAAGTAGTAAGACGTAACACATATGATGACACTTACCGCTTGTCTTAAAGGTGAAGAGACTTGTAGATAAGGGTCCCCTGCAGAGAACAAAAGATGATGTTTTCTAGTACCCAGTGAGGAAAATTAAAACAGTCTTCAATGTATTTTTTTTGACTGCTTGCCACTGAAACCTATGCAAATACGTCTGAACAAGCACTTAATGACTGACACATCCTGCCAGCAAGTTGCAGCCCTTTCAGTACAAACACCTTCTCAACTGAAATCTGGTCCAGAGATACTGGGTTAAAGACTTTCAAACAAACAAATACCCAGCAAAATGCAAGACTTCATAAAATGCTTTCCTTTCAAATTAAGCTAATCATAGTAACACAAATCAACCTCCTGTGATTGCTTTCATTTGTGGGGCTTGAGATATAACAAGCTACACTCTTTTCCTGCAATTGAAAAGCTGCCATTAAATTACTGCTTTTCCACAGACCAGTAGGAATTTATGGCCAAGGTGGTAAAAACTTCTTGTGGAATTTGGAAAATGAAAATATCTGGTCTAGAGATTAAAGATATTTGGTAAAACACTACAGCAAAAGTGTGAGAAACTTAGAGAAGAGAATCTGTCCAGGGAACACGTGGCTCCATGAGCCAAAATTAATTCTGCAATGAGACACTCCAAGATCTAAAGTGCTAAAGACAAGGAAATGATAAGAAGTACACTTACACTTTTGAGGTGACATTGTTAGCCAAGGAGCCTTCATAGTATGGAATGCCCTTGCTGATTACAACATTAATTTGACCTCCCAGAGTATTTGACACGACGCCTGCATGAACACCAGCCATACATAGTGATGATGACTTGAAGAAGGGAGGGAAAGAAAAATTTCACACTACTAAGTGAATGAATTAAACACTACAACATATATTGTAAATACTACATTGTCCAATTACCATTTTTGTTATTATTACATTAAAATACTGTTCTTTGTTAATTGTTATCTTGGTTATTTAGAAACCATTCATCTTTATTACTGAATTCATAAAAACACAAGGAGGAGGCCACACATTTCACTATGTCCTTGCCCAGATGTATTTAGAATATAACTGTTGTAATTAAATAACCTCAAAGCAACAACAAGGTAAATCAGTCTGAAAAATCCAGACAGCCAGGCTCAGCCTATAATAAATTACGTTAGACAACAGAAGTTGAAGATGTAATTACATAGAAAACCTTTTAACAGGAAGCACATTGAAAGTATGTTTGTTTATTTTCTCACAATTAAGGGGTGATGCACTGCAGATTTTGTAACTTTTAGCCAAGGAGTTGTATTTTTTATCTTAATTTGTGGTTAAACATGGTTTAACCATCCAGCACTCTGATCCATGTAAAGCCACAGTTAATACATGCATACAACTTATCCTAAAGAAATCAATTACCTTCGTTGTACATGTCAGTGGAGATCAGTAATTAAAAATATTTTTGCACGGTATCATGTTCTTGCCTTCTCTCCCTGGATGACAAATCTATTAACAAATGTCACAGTGACACTTCCCTGGCTTGCAGGTGAGCAGCACTCCTCACACCAAGTCCTTCAGGCTTGCACAGGATAAGCTCACATCCAACAGGTCTGGGATCAATACAGCTCCCCTTTCCCTTGAAGTAAGAGCACGGGGTTCTGCAGGAGATGCAGCTCTCTCCTCCTGCTCACCAGATGTGAGCAGTGAGAGGTCTGAGACCTCAAGGACTGTGGACACGTGCATTTGAAAGAGATGCATGGGAAACCTCTACCTGAAACTTGGTCTAAAGTGCTGGGAAATTTCATTTTTTTCCACACAGCTTGACTTCTGGGAAATTCTCTGCCTTTTTTGAGCGACAAATTATACAAAAGAAAGTAATGGGGCATTTATTTCCCTACGTTTCCTTAGGAAAAGGTTTCCTTTTCCTCCATAGGAAACAATAGTTCCAGATTTTGGCAAAAAAACTCCCAACATGCAGAACTCCTAGAGAGGCTGCAAATTTGTGAGGCAGAGAATCAATTTCATCTTCTTACTAGCTACAAAAATGACCTTGCAGCCATTTAGTGAGGACTCATTGTGGGCCAGAACATACAACTTAGTTACATTGTGGTGCCATTTTTACATGGGGATGATTGTTTAAGCAAGTAGCCTGGGATTTACAAATATTTGGGAAAAAAAAAAATCAGACAGGCACATTTCAAGTTCATATTTAATACTAAAATCTTTGGTTACTACCATTTTTACATTGTCATACCTCTGTGCTAGATCTAAGGGCTTATTAAAAGAGTATTTTAAGATAAAAAGCAGATATTTTATGTTATTTTTAGTAGATTGCTAGCAAAATTATAATCACTTAAAAAAGTGAACATCCTCCCATCCTATGGCAAGTTCATTAACTGACCTGCAAAGGCTTGTATTAGAAAATTACTGTATAGGGTTTTGCAGTGCTTTAAGTAAATAGTACATTATTAATGATGCTCATTGCCGATTTATAGAACTACTGTTACGGTATTAACTTTGTTTTGCAAATTATTTTATAGCTGCTGAGCATAAACAGTATTTAATCTCTCAAGTGTAACAAAAGTTAAGATAACCACTAAGACACTGCTGAAAGAGGCATTACAGTGTCAAAAAAAAAAGAGGACATCATTAAAATAACAGGCTCTTTCTTTATAAATCTCAATTTCCTAGCCTGAGAAAATCTAAAAAAAGAAAACAGGAAGCAGGAAAAAAATCCCAATCTTTTGATTGATCCACCCTTCTCTGCAGGACTTACAAAATTATTTGAGACTCCACTACACTACTTCACTTCTTGAAGATGGCAACATCTGAAGCACCTGTCATTTAGCACCAGTGCTAAAAAATGAGTACCACTTTTAGGAGGTAAAAATCCCAGCATCCAGGAAGCACAACTAATGCCAACAACTACAACCGACTTGTATTATCCATCACGTGTTTTACCAAAATTCACTTGGGCCCACGGTATTTTTACTTACATCTCTGTATCCATGAGGAATAGTGCCTGAAATATCAGCAAAAGGAATCACACATCCAGCTGGACAATACTTACTGAAAGAGAACAAAATATCAAGTTAGGATATGCACGCACCTACAACTCTCCTAATGTTATAAAATAGTTATGCTACTGATTTACAACACTCTACTATTCATATATCACTATGTAGTGATATCTCCTAACTGAAGGAGATCAAATCAGACCAAAAATACTTACAAGCACACAACAGGAGAACAAACATTTGAAAATGTTTTAAAACAAGTCTCAGCTGGAAGTACAGTTCCAGTCTCAATATGATGAACTAATAAAGCCAGTATTTTATAATATGAATAATATATGACTCCTGTAAATTCAAAGTCATATAAATAACAGTATTAATGAATTTTATTTTACAAACTAGAGACCTGCATATCTATTTATTTTGCACCCTTAAATAAAACATCTGAAAAGTAAGCTATATTGTAACAGCTTTTGCCAATGCTTTCATCATAAAAAACTGACCAAATTACCACTAGCTGATGAAAAGCAAGAGGCCAGCACCTCTGGAGCAAGCCTGTGTTCATGTTCTAGGGCCATTTCATACTGCACACATGAAAATTATTACATCTTCAGGAGCTAAAAATAAAGTGGAGTAAACTCATCGTTTTCACTACAGTTCTGCAACAACTGAAGCAACGTTGTAGGTTCCATGAAAACAGGGGGATTCAGAGACTGTCACATGTTGAGTAAGGCCACAACCTACAACTAGAGCCCTATTTTGGAACCTGGGAAAATGAAGGAGAAATGCAATGATTGCACTTCAAAATGTTCTATGATGCCACAGCTTAAGTTCTCCAAAAAGTAACCTTAGATACTTCACAATAGTCTGCAGCTTTAAACATTGCCTTTGCTTTTGGTGGAAATGGGGAAGGAGACAACAGGGAAATGACACACTTCCCCATCAGAATGTACAGCATTCCATGTCTGCACAGAACCTCATTAATGAGCACCAAACTGTGAAATGGGTTTGCAATTTCTAACACATTTCATCATTTAGTGCTCCTTAGGTAACTGTACTATGAATTTCAGTAATTGTGTACCTCTGTAATATGTTTATAAAAGCAATATTCTTTCTATGGAAATGAGATATTAGCTCATATGTGTTAGTGCAAATTAACGAGGTTCTACTGTATACTGCCTGTAAATAACACAAAGGGGAGAGACAGGAGAAGGAAGGAGGAGTGCAGATGTCAAAATTCTTCAGCTCTAACTCTTACTAGTTTGTGTCTTAAGTTCTCTGGATGGCCAATTTTCAAGCTACATCAGATAAGTAACAAAGCAGAGTAGAAACACTAAAATTACTTCATTAAAGAGACTGGGAGGGAAACAGGTAAAAATCAGTCTTACTTGAATTCTGGTTCGGAAAAGTGACTTGCATTGTCTAAACAGGTAATTAAGTCTGGAAAGAAAAAATGTTAGGTCAAGAGGATGATAAAGACAACAAGCTTGAGTATGGTTTTTAAAGTGCATGAAAACATACATTTGAGTTTCTAAAGCTTAATCAAAAGTCTCAGAAATAAAAAAATCACATTCCTACTAAATTTTCTTGCAACAGATTTTGTATTACAGTAGAACCTTGCTAATTTGTCTGACTAACTGGGAAATCTACTGAGAATATGAGAAAAGATAATACTACAAAAATTAATTTCCTGTGCAGCTTAATTTTAATTTATAGCTATATTTCAGAGATAAATCAGAGACAGAAACATATGCTCTTTTCACAAAATTACATGAATAAGCTAGAGGTCTGTGTTTTCAACATTTAAAGGTTCTGCAGTGCTGAAACCCATGCACCACAGAGAATTAATGTTAAAATGCCATATTATTGGCATCCATGACTGATATCACAAATTTCATGTTTGTGTTTGCTGCGTATCAACACATACAGTCCAAAATACAGAGAGGAAAACATCAAAAACCCTACAAAATTAAAAACTGAACTCTCTATCTGCTCTTTTCAGCATACCTTCCAGATAGGTTTTTTGCCTTCTGAATCAGCTGCTGCCACTCCTTCATTTCCTTGCAGACCATGTATATCACTCACCTATACAATGAGTGGGCAGAGATGCAAAACAAATACAGCAACCTCTTTCAGAGGCTTAAAAGAACCAAAACCATGGGAAAAAAACCAAGAAAAAGACAAAAAACTACTCAGCAGCTTATGTCATTAAAGAGCTAAGGGAGTACAGGATACTGCTACTGAAATAAAAATTTCCACGAGGTTAGTCTGTATAAAATATATACGGTTTGATAAGAAAACTTGTTAGCTATCTGCTGCCCTGACTACTGCCTGAAAAAATGCATTTTGTCCTGAATCTGAAGCAGCTCCTTCATTTGTAACAGACAACTGATATTTTTACACTGCTATTCAAAGGTAAGCTTTGATACCATTTCTTTAAAACTACAGCAGCTTTTAGGTAACTGGCAGTCAAGTGTTTCTACACAGAAGTATCATGAAAAGTGTACTAAATTTTTGGAAGTTAATTTGTGAGAATGTGAGAGTAAATGAATCAGTTGTGTTTTTACGAGACAGCTCTTATTTTGCCAGCAAAGAAAAATTACCAAAGAATTATAAATACCTGATTTGTCAGTGGTTGAATAAGCTGCAAGAAATCCACGTCCAGAAGTGTGAATTCCACTCATGAACTGTACTGTGACTTCATTACTTTTTGAAGTAATTAAACCATCCATTTGTAAGCCAAACCCACAGTATTTTCCTGTGGAGAAAAGGAGGAGAACAAATATTGACCCAAAACAACACATCTAATAAGCACCTTATTCAATTTCCAGCCTCTTATTTCATCTGCTGTGTAGGCTCACATTAATTCTAGTGTATATACAAAAGCAAATACATGAGCATGACACTAAATAATGTGGTTAGTGAGCATTTAAAGCAAATAGCAGACTGTGAGTTCCACATTTGTTTTGCCACTGTCAAAGGTCTCTCATACCCCAACACCTGCAGATAAACATGACCTTATCCCATTCACCTCTAGCCATACATAACCTCCGTAGTCAGTGCTTCAAAGGAATCTCTCAAGGAAAAGATTTAGGTCAGGACAATGAGAAGTATCTACAGAAGCAAATGAGAAAAAAGCCCTCCTTTTCCCTCAGCTGCTGGAGCACTTCTTCCTCACAGACTCTTTCTTGGTTTCTGTCAAGTACATTCCTTAATTCTGGACAGCAGCAGGCACAACTCACTGCATTTCAGCAGTATCATATCACATCACATCGTATCATATCATATGCGAGCAGCATTATGATACATTACCAGTTTGTTCACTTTCTGTTTCAGCACACCTAAAAAATGTAACAGAGGTGCTGGTACCTGGCTACTTCTCTTGCCATGCAAAATGAAAAAAATAACACAATTTCAACTGCTGGAGTCCGCAGATATTGACAGTATTTGCCCTACGAAGTTCTAGAATTGCTACCAAGTCACGTTAATGGATAAATGGCTGCTAAACAGACCCCTGTTAATACAGAATTCTCCAGTCCTACTAACTAGAAGCTTTAGTAAAGATACAGACCAGTTAACTAACTTGTTAAGAAAAAAATAATCTTCTGTTCTACAGGCTACCTAGATCATTTGATATTGTAAAAAAGCTATAACGCCATTTAAGATTCTGCAGTGGGTAATTACCAGCAGTAAATGACACTGCCTCTGTTTCAGCTCATCATTCCATTTGCTTTCCCCACAATAAGTGCGTTATCATATTGCAAAATAGCAGAAAAATAGGCAAGACTTCTTTCTCAAATAAAGGTAAACTACAATACTAACACAGAGGAAGTGGAATAACACTGTCCTGCAGGAATAGTGCTTAATAAATATAATCTGTATGTCAATTTCCTCTAAGAAGTGAGCTGCACTCCCAAGCACTAACAAAATAGTTAAAAAAACTAAAATTTAAAATACAAATTCCTGTCATCATTCAGAGCTTTCTAGATGTTGCTTATTCAGGTATTTTTTTAACAAAGCAAGGGTATCTTCTAATAAAAAACAGAAAATATATTTTACAATACTTAAATACAATTTATATTATACCAACATAACCTATTCTTTTCCCTTTTTTAAGTTTTGTTTTCAGCCACTGGATCTTGTTACATGGGTGACCATCATGAGACTCCTCTCAAAACACCATTTATCCCCTTCTTCAGGCAAATACACAGTGCAAGCCATCTAAATCCAGCTTGGACAAACTCTCCAGTGGTGCTTGCACCATGGACATACAGCCTTTGACAAACTGTAGAGTGATGCACCTTATGATTCATGGCAGAACATACTTTTGAGCCTATAAATCATTTCTCTAACTCTTCCCTGGCCTCTTGCCCGATTTTTGTCAAACTTTTAGAAAGCAAGCACTAGGAATGGACAAAGCATGACTGCAGTAACACCTGTGTCAGCTGTATGTGCAGAAGATGGAATATTGCTATTTTGTCTGTACTTTTGCGTTGAAGGACCCTGAGTGCTTTAGTACAGCAATGTTACAGCAGGAGAAGCAACACTAACAATTTATTTTTTAATCTAACCAGCCAACTTTTAAGTCATCTGGGGTTAATTTTTCAATTTCAGATTGAAATTGAAGATTTCAATTTCAGAATTTCAGATTGCAGGTAAAGCAAATATTTTAATGTTAGCCCATGTCAGTAGTCTTGAATGGAAAAACTTACGATAAATCCAGATTTCTCCCAAGAAAATTCAAGTCACTGTTAAACTTCTCCAGTGTCTGTTGCTTCAAACATGAAAAAAACCCAGACCCTGCTTCATCTCTACTTGCCACTGTTAACATCACTGATGGTCCTGTAATTTAATTTATTAAGAGCAGAACAACACATACATTTGCTCAACATACTGTGCTGCTACACCACAGGCCACAGCTGAAAAGCAAGGGAAACAAATGAAGCAGGAATTTACTCGAACCCATTAAGCCCCTTGTAAAAGTGAGTAATAGACTTATCAGAACTTGACGTTCTTTGCCATTTAAGGTATTCAGTGTTTCCTATTTTAGGCCAAGTCTGGCTCAACAGCTCCAAGCTCATACTTATTTTCACACACACTTACCTAGGTAACAGTTGGAAAAGAGGGTTAACAAACGTAACACTCCACTAGACTCTTTAGAAAAATACTCAATTTAGCGGGATCAGCATTTGAATTGCACAAAAACAGTCTCAGTAAAGTAAATCTCTCTTTTTCTCTCTCCAAATTAAAGCTTTAGGAAAGAAAATAAAGTTAATCTGTATAATAACTAATTTTAGAGAAGCAAGAATGACAATATATTTTGAGTTCTATGCAAAGTAACTGCAGGAGTCCTAACACCCTACATATATCTTGATGTAGATAACATCACACCCCTATTTGAAAAACACCCACTGACTTCTAGTCATGAAATTCTCCTGAAGAGAACAAAAATTAAACTAAGAACATTATCAGAAAGTGGAGTATATTTGAACTACACACCTTGTTAAGCCTGACATCCTTTAACATCACCAAGATAAACAGCTCAAATCAGAGCAAATCCATTTAAAAAGAAAGCCATGTCAGGTAAGATATAGATATATATCTATTTATACACACATACTCCTTTGGTTTTTTTTAAATGAAGATGCTTCTAGTTTTATTGTTCTCTCTTCACTGCTTACAAGAACTTGCAAGCTACTAGGAAATGTCTGAGAAAAAAAACCCCACATTGCAGTGGAGCTTCCTTTGAGAATCTCAAGAATCAAAGATTATTGTAGGACTTGTGTTGCATTTAGCATATAGTTGTTGTTAAAAGGTAACAGAAGTACCAACAGTACACCTGAGCTTGCACAAGACAACAGTTCTCAAACAGTGATAATTAAAGCTCCTACCTATTTCTGTCCTGTTGGGACCAATGCCATTATGAACTCTCAGGTAACTGGAATGACAGGAATCTGAGTCATCAATATCAAAATCACCAAACTTGAGCTGAACTCGCTGCCCAGGCTTCACACGGATTTCCCACTCACAAACTGTGCTGTTGGGAGAGGTCCTGGGGTAGTTTATGGAGGCCAGGGTGCCACTCTCAGGGCCCAGCACAGTGTGTCCACACCCATCACCTACAAAAGAACAAAGAGAAATCAGCTCCCGCATTCATCTTTAAAGCCTCAGGTCACACCATGCCAACCACGCTGTAAGACAACTTCAGGGTAACTCCCATGCAAAATGACACAGCAATGGTGATAAAATACCATTCAACTACCACTGCCTTTTGCTTAGCTTACCACCACAGGCAACCAGAGAGTTGCTACAACTTCCTCAATGAGATGGAAATTCATTCATAATGGCTTAAAAAATGGCATGGACAGTACAGACAGTGTCCCTGCTATTTTGTATTTCTTCAACACCTCAGAAGGAAACAGGTGCTGAAAAGGACAGAGAAACCTCACAATAAAACAAGAGCACACTGGTTTTACTGAGTTACTGTACTCACAATATAATGAAAAAGAAGCATAAAGACAATGGACAGTAAATAAAATACAGTATATTAAATACACCTCTGACCACTACCAAACTGCTAATAAGTTGTTTTCTACGGTACCACTATTTTAATGCTGCAATTCACTCTTATTTGGAGAACATACTCAACTTTTCGGAATTTGCACAACAAATTAAATTGTAACTCCAACCTGGAGCCCTCTACCTAACATTTGAGTATTAATTTTAAACAGCCATAACGGTACTAAAACCGGTTTGTTCAACAAACGGAAAACAATGGCACAAATTGTGCATTATCAGTATAAATTATAAAGAGCAAACTTTGATAAATTCAATTACTCAACAGCTAGACATGCATTTCTCCCAGTATGTAGCACAAAAAGTGTATTAATTTCTGTGATGGTTTAGAAATGTGAACGTTCTTAGAGTAAGATTCACAATGATCACCATGGTTTGTTTCGACAGTTAAAAGTGTTTCATATTACACAATAATATGTGTCGTTCCTCTACTGAATATGAAAAGGTAAGCTAAGCTTTAGGTACAAAAATTGTACACATATTTAATAGTTTCAACTAAATTTCAAAATTCCTAAATGTATTACATGCAAGACTGAGTGGAAAATAAGTCCAACTCACTAAAGTGACATGGAAAAAACCCCCAGTGATTAAGTTAACTAGGTCTGATTAATCTGTTTGCAAACACACCTAATTTCTGCTAACAGTAACTATTCTTCTTATAATCTGAGCACATTGAAAAATAGCTGTTTGTCACAAAAGCTAAAGTACTGGTGGTATACACAGAATCATAAACAGATGCAGATGCAAACTGCAGCTGCTTATCCTGCTAGCAGTCTTGAATGAAAATGATACATCCTTGGAAAAGTTAACTGGAATAGCCACACAATAAAATCAAAACTTCTATTTGTAAAGCTGGTGTTCAGGCATGTTTCTATTAATGCAATTTGCTTTAAAACACTTTGTTCTACCCCATGGCAAGTATTATTTCCATTTGGGTGACAGCTGATAAATTACTCTTCTAAGTTAGAGTTTTTCTAACACGAGACACCATTGTTCAACACTGCAAAGAGGTAACTTAAACTGCATGTTTTATATACCATTATAATCCTGGTTTCTTTCAAAATGCACGTTATAAACCTAAGGAAAGTGAAAGCTTTATCATGCAGAAACTGTATGGCCTTGGTTTACTAGCTACTAAGCATTCAAATGTCAGATTTCTGATTAGTCTTAATATGTTAACACTTAACAATAAAGGATTCCTTTCCAAGTAAAATGGTTTTTCACAAGCAAGTACTCACACACTACAAAATGCATCGAATTCTTTATATTAACAACAAGAAAACAAATATATTCATGGCAATATCTGGGCTTAGCATTTCAAAACTTTTTATATTGCAGATATAAAAATAATTATCAACAAAAGAGCAGCAGTTTTAGGTTACATCCTAAACAAAAGCAATGAGCCATTAACCAGTTCTGTGCTTTTCCTATCCCATGATGGGGTAAGCAACTGCTTATTCATTCACAGATTGAAAATACTCTGCACACACACTGACACAGTGGCCTTTTGAATATTAAATCACAGTAGCTTTCCCCTGTATGGGCAAATACACCGTTCTGAGTGCATTTTAAGGAAAATAAAAATCCTTGCATGAACTATAATACTCAGAAGTTAATTATTTCTCATTTCAATATGCCTGTTATTGCGATGCAGTAACCACACAATTATAATTTCTTAAAACCAGGAACACCAATAACACACATGATCCTTTATGTTTGATTCTTCCTCACATTCTTGCATCTTAAGTCTATGCTGCTGGAAATCAACGACAAAGGAGAGCCTGGGTCTCTTCTTTGACCCAAAATGTATTAAAATTGTAAATTTCTCCAGTTAAAAGTAGAAAATCATGCCTAACATTCATTTAAACACTTCAGTCTGCTAGCTTGCTGTTCAGCTGTCTCAAGCATGAAACAATACCTGTACTGTGCATGATGAACAGGGCACGGCTTTCTGATGAGAAAAGCAAAAGAACTCTGAAACAACTAAACACATTTAGGTGAGAAAATGTGAATAAAATATTTTAACTTTTAAAAAGACATTGGGACTTTTCTTTTAAAGACACATTACTAAAAAATGACATTACCTCTTGTAGTTTGGAACAATGTCTTGTTTCCCATGGCTAGAGAGAAAAACTATCTAATTTGCCTCACACAATTTAATGGAAATGCCAATCTCAAACCTCCCTTCTGTTGTACACTTTCTTGAAAACATGAGAAGAAAAATATTCCTCCTCTATCCATATTAAAGAGCCTGCTGTAAAATCATACTAGAAAGGCAGGGAAAGGAAAAGCAGTTGTGCTGAACTGCAACATCTTACTATGAAGTTGATTCTTAAAAGTAGCTCATTCGGAATGGACATTTAGGATCTTTTCACTGTATTTCACTTAGGTTAGTGATAAGAGAAATACCAGACACTTCATGCCTGAAGAATTTGAAGATTACCATAGTGTATACAGTCTGCCAAGGGCAGCAGCATCACTCATGAGCTATTTGGAAAATTTTGAAAATCACAATTCCAGTGAAACTTGCAGAACAATGAACCCACATCTTGTTGTATTGGTACTATAAAACGGCAGTTCTTGAGCCTCTCCATGTAATGTGGTGCTTCATCCTTTCTGCCATATTTATTTAAACGCCACTGATGAAATGCAGAGACACACATCTAACATCAGGGCAGCAATCTGCAACACTCAGCAATTTCTCTAAGAAACAGTACAATTCTTTGCACTACAGCAGCATCTATATGACAGTAGTCACTTCATTCATTTTCAAGTCATTAAGTGCCACAGAATCTTTTGCTTCTGTTCATCTGTGAAAGTGGAACATCTGAGAACACATGGAAGAGAGACATCAATTCCCTAATCAATTACTCCTGGTGGGCTGACAATCTCTGTTGAAAGTACACAGCTGAATGAGTCTCCTGCTTTCTTTCAGACTTCTCTGTCACACCACAGGCCTCCTACACTTGCAGGACAGATAAAGCCCTTTGTAGAAGCAGCAGTTCACTCGTGTGCACACATCACACCTGACACTTGGAGGGGCTGCAGATGTGCATCCAATTTCACATGTCCTGAGGACCGAGTTCACAGCACAGAGGAAAAGCTCAGCTCTTCATCAAAACCTGTGTTAGAAACATGGGCACCTCTTAAGCAGCTGGCAGAGGAAGGCAGACTCCTGGCATCAGGAGAAGCATCCATCTTCCAGGCACCTTTGAATGCAGCCTGGATGAGCCCTCCTGACAGAGTCCATATGACCCCCAGGCCATGGCACATGGATGTCTGATGCAATCATGCAGATGACTGAAAACAATTTCTTAAAGCCAAGTTCTTTACGTCAACAAAATACAGAACTTATTACAAAAACAAAATACAGACCAACACAAACATACCAAATCCACATGATTTTGATACTTGAAGAAAATGTGGAATTTAAGAAAATGAAAGAATACTGAACATGCAGGAGTGGGTGCTAAGCACTTTATTAATACCCACCAAAAAAAAAAAGATTAACTGTATTTTGTAGTGGTGGAAGTCAATTAGTCAGAATTTTTCCCCCCTGAGAACAGTTGCTGTTAGTGACTGCTAATCTTGTTCTCACTATCAAAACATGTTAAAAATATTTTTTTAGACCAGTGAATACTTTCCCATTCCTTACTTGGAGAAGAGTGATTGATGAAGACATTAGACAGCTCAACATTATAATCTATAAAGCATAACTGATGCATATCAAAACACCAATCTCAATTTTAACACGTGGCACTGCCTTTTGAATAGACTCAATTTAACCAGTGGGTTTCCTGGGAAGATTTTACATAAATAAGCTATGATTTTCTGTATGTTTGTGCCTAAATAGTGGATGTAATTAAAGCTTTTTTAACTAAGCAAAGGTAGAACCAAATCTATTAGAGTCATGTAATCAAAAAAGGGTGTTTTAAAGCATTCATTTGAAGTTCAAATATACAACTCTTTCTGATTCAATGCACTACTTGAATTTCTTCTCTTCTGTTCAGCTCCTGTGCTCTGCATTTCCCCTGCTTTTTATCAGCATACCACTAAAAGACACTGCATCTGCTTTTTGCTTTTCTCAGCGTGGGCGAGAAAGTTTACACAAAGAACAAAAGAGTTCCATGAATAAGAAACACTGACAAATTAAGACAACAGAGACATCAAATTCTAAATAGCTTTTTCAAGTATTTTCAAATGCCCTTATTTGTGTCCTCCAAACTCACTGCTGTGAGTTTGGAATTTCCACCAAATTCCATAGAGTGATGTTCTTCAGGAAGGAATCTGTTCCTCTGTCAGAATTAATTTTCTTAACAAGCCAATAAGCAAACAGTTCACTTTGATCTTTATGCCATTTGCCATTTATTTGCCTCAGTAGCACACTGGTTTGGGCATTTCATCCCACTACAGATGTTTCACAACATAAAATACCTCACACTGCCACAAGTGAGGCCACAGCTCAATAAACACTTGAAGGCACTTTAAATTAGCACAGCCACAGACAAAAGCAAGCCTTGTCTGCCTCTCACTTTAGGCCACATGTTCTCACACCCTTGCCGGTACTGGAGGCAAACACTTATGCAGCCACATGGCCAACCAGAGCAGGGAGTTGGTATAAAAACAGTTGTTAGTTTTAACCTAGAGCAACCCCCTAATTTATTTGAGTATGCACATGCAGCAGTGCCTTCCTTGGCAGGGGCATAAGACAGTGTGAGAGTAGGGTAACACCAGCAACTACTTCTTTCACCAACACTGCCAACCTGTGTTTGCATTTTAAACAAGCTTCAATGCCAACCAGAGAGGTAGAAACCATCCCAACCCTGGGAAGAGCAGTCACACAGGAGTGGTGCACTGGCTTGAGGAGCCAAGCTGGTTGCAGAGAGTGCCCTGACTCACTGCTACTACACGGTGCTGGGTTTCATCAACCCACCTCTCTGAGGCAGCTCTTGGTGCCACTGCCAGTGGCAGGGCAAGGAGTGGAGGGCAGGTGGGATTATGGCTGCCTCAGCTTGAATTGATTTACCTGCTGTGGGGCACCCTTACTTAATGAAATTATGGGTTGAGGTTTAACAAACAGAACAAAAGCACAGTAAGCATTTTGCTTTGCAAAATGTTAGCAGCTCAGTGGGGTGACAGGAGAGGGTGAGAAGAGACAGAGGCTGATGCTTGTTCTTACAGCAAAAATACGAAATTTAATGTGCCATTACAACAAAATTTTACTGTTTTCATTTACAACACTGGCTACATGCTGGGTAAGTGATAATTAGCACTTTATTATTTTGATCTGTACACACAGCTTTACAATAATCCTCTCTGGAACTCCAATCTTAGCTTTCAGCCACTGAATTTTACACAAGAGTAACACTTAGGAATCCTAAATTTAGCATCCTACGATAACATTTTAAAATAAATCATCTAAAACGATTAAGTTGTCAGAGTAGGTAAGACAAGTGCTTCCTCTGCTGCCATGTACAGACTGAACTGACTACTTCAAAAGAACAAAAAGAAACATCAGCTGTGTAAGACTGTGCTGCACAGCTTTTACTTACTGATGTCAGGGAAACAATGTGAGTCCCCAGGGACAGCTATGACTTGCTTAAATAGTATGCCAGCAAAAGGAGCCTACAAAGACAGGCTAGGCATGGTGAAAAGTGATTTACACGAGCAGTCTGTGAGAGGACTGTGTGCTCAATGGGACATAATGCAGAAACCCCTCTGATCTGGTGCCCAGGCTGACTCACAGTGACAGCTCATGTTGTATGTCTTTGTTTGGCTGGCACACGCAGCTTGCCCACTTCCCAAGACACAGCATTTACTTTGCAATCTGCACCAACACTTTCTTTAAAATAAACACTGTTGTGCTTCATTGCTTTAAGTGCTACATAGCAGAAACACAGATGATTAATAAAGGAAAAATAACACACAGACAGTCATGGAAAACACTATGAGAATAAGCAATGGTCATGGTCAGAATAGGCTTCAAACCTCCTGCAAGTTCTTCAAACTCCTCACCACACTAGGACCACATGAAAATTCACAAGCCTCACATATGTCAACTAAGAGGCAAAAAATTCTCCAATCATACCAATAATTCACATGCTATATTAACAGTACACTCAGCACTTCCCCACTTCCAGTTCATAAATGAGACTGCAGATCCGTGGTGGCAGCACCACCTTGCCTTTCCTGAGCAGCTGCCCCTTCCCTGCCCGTGCTCACTGTACCCCAGTTCTGTGCCCAAGTTCCCATCCCAGCTGCCCTCTGATGGGTGAGGGATGGGTCTGGAGCCTGAACAATGTAGAGGATGCAAGGTAAGGACAGAGAGGAGACAGCAGCAGCCATAGGTAAGAATAGTTTTTGGTACCATGGAATTAATAGAAGCTGGCAGGGAGGAAGCTCATGGTTTGGGTATTTGAACAAAACAAAACAAAACAAAACAAAACAAAAAGTGCAGATGCTGTCAAAAAGAAAACCTCAAAACACAGTTGTCATTATTTGCACCCCACAACTGCATCAAGAACAGAGACTTTAAAGACACTTCTAACCCTCTTCAGAAGTTGTCGTCCAACTAATGAAACAGTCCCACTCCACATCTGTGCACCAGCAGTTCCTTCTCTCGGTGTAGGTAGCATACAGCATCATCTTGATTTCCAACGTTCATTTTCTAATCTAATTTCAAAATTACAACAGGGACTGTTTACAGTTTCCTCATTTTAAACAACTTGGCTTCATTCTAGCATCATGAAATTTAATGTACAATCTGTTGTAAAAGGCACTTCATTCCTAATTTTGCCCTGTAGATATTCTCTTAAAACAAAGACGTTTTCACACTTTTGACTCTCTATGAATGCAATCAATAAAATAAACATCATTTATTACTGAATAACAAGATTAACTAGGAAGATTACAGTAAACTTGAATGTTTGAGTCATCATTTTTAAGTGCCAAATTTATCACAAAAAGTATAGCAAGAGCATGTAGGAAGTCAGTGTGTGAAGTTTCAGTAAAAACTATCTGTGAACTCTAAGCTTGCCCATCAGCTTCCCTGTACCTTCTCTGTAGCAAGAAGGAAATGATGCCTTGTGCAGGAGGATGGAGAACTTGAAAACATCTCTTTAAAAATGAAGATACAAAGTAATGCAAATGCTCTATTAGAAAGTTTCACATATAGTCAGGAAAAAGAAAAAAACTGATCATCACTAGACTTTGCACACATGTTCAAAAGCATTCAATTGAATGCATTCCTCTTTCCAACCTTGTGATAATTCAATTGAATGCATTCCTCTTTCCACCCTTGTGACAACGAGGTGTACTTTGACACCTGTGCACAACTGCATAAAACCAGAATTTAACAGATAATGTAGTTTAGGGCTTCTTGATTTATCACAAAACTCAGAGATCTGCAAAAGAAAAATTAAGCACCAGTGGCTTCTTTCCACCACACTGAACAAGGCAATACGTTTTCCTCTGTATCTTAACCATTCTGGAGCAAAGTTAAAATAACCAGATAGGGGTTTTAACTGGCTACAGTCCTGCTGAAGATGCAGCAGCTGCCAGCTGTGAAACCCTGTGTGGTCCTGCAGGCAGTCATACATGCACTACACACTCAGCATACATGCTACATCTCTGTGGTACACTATCCTTTCAGAGGCAAAAGCTCTGAACTCTGAGGAGTAATCAAGCAAAATTGCACCACTGTAATTCTTCTTTCCACACACAATACTGAGGATCTTTCACCTGCCTCATTCCTGTGAGGTTTCTCTCCAGAAAAAAACCCCCATGTTTACATGCAAGTAGCTTGTCTTGCCAAGTGTAATTAAAACACTTTATACATCCTATTTTTGCATTTTTAATTTTATACTGGGGTGGGTGAAACTTAAGAAAGCTGTGGCACAACTGCTAAAACAGTTCAGTGTTACCCTTCAACATTGAAAGCTGCAACTGGGCACTGAAACAGCTACTACTTCTGCTCCAAGAATTTGCAATTAAGAAACCTGGAAAGATTTCCTCTTCACAGTTAAGCAACATTTGAGGTCTTACAACAGCTCAATCTAAGTTTAGGAAAATCACAAATGAATCACTGAATAGGAGAAGAAAATGGTACTTAGGGATGAAAAATAATTATCCTTTTGCAAATCTGGAATAATTTTACAGAACATTTATATACAAACCTTGATTAAATGCCAGGTCATGATAAACATTAATAGTGTGATGACTGACAGCATGATTCTGGAAGGCTTTTACATCACTATCCTTTTTAGAAACCATGATAGAAAAATTATCTGCTCACAACCATTTTCAGAAGCATGCCAAGCTTTCCAAGTTCCCTTTTCCACAATTAATAGCATTCACATGGATATATCAAATGACAGCCTCTGACAGCCCTTAAAGTAAAGAACCAAGAAAATCAGAGGGGTTGTTTTTAAGAAATGGTTCTATCAGAAAAACCATTTTGGAGAAAAAAAACTTAAGAGAATCCATGTGACCTCATGCACAATTCATCAAATTCCAGCAAGACTGACAATCCAAAGATGAGTAGCTGGCAAGGACTGTCATTCTGATGGATAATATTCCAATCCTAGGTACCAAAACATCTTCCTTGGGCTAAAAGTCAATTTAGAAAACTTGAAAAATCTGGGAGGAAGATTTAGAGGGGGGATTAACAAGTGAAGATATAAAGTGGGAAGGGGCATGTTTAATAAAGCATATAGATGATCTGCCATTGATTTTATTTCTACTTTTCAGTTCATAAGTGATACATGGTCTATGGAATATGGTTAATAAGGTAGTCTCCTGTGATTAGTTGAATTGTCACATTATGAAGAAGGTTAAAACGTTATACACTAATTTAAAACTTTTACTGAACAATGAAAAATGTTAACAAAATCAAAGATACCCACACAGAACAACAACAAAAAAATCTTAGAATAGCTGTTTGGTTTTTTTCTTTAATACTACAATTAACAAAACCACTGTAATACAGTCTTGCCAATGAAAGACAAATTCTGGCATAAAGAAAATGCCAGAGAAATATTTCCTTAAAAAACCCCAAACAAATAAAAACACTGAAAAACTACACAAATAAAAAACCTCCAGACCCTCTCTCTCAAAAACAAAAAAGCAAGTTTGAACCTGTCTGATCCTAATTTATAGGTCATTTTACACAATGATGGGTGTGACTGAAGAACAGAAAGGCCCTTTCAAGTATGATTTCTTGTACACCTTGACTACTTAGGGTTGACTAGTCACTATTCTAAGGAGAATTCAGGATGTTGCATTAAATTTCTTTCCAGGAAGTTTTCAGACTTGAGTGAAGGCATCTTGAGAAAGAGACTTCTTAACTATCTCTAAAGCTAGCATGCTTTAAACACCTGGAGAAGAAAACAAAATACTAGAACAACCCCCTACTCCCACCCCATCTGTTTCTAAGACATTCTTAAAAACACACCTACTGGTATTGCCAAGAATGACACAACTGAGTTCACAAACTTGGTTCAGCTGCCACAACAACATTTACTAATGTGATAGCAATGTACACAACCATCAAAGAACTGGTGCAGAACTGGGACCTCCTACCTGTGACACCACTGAAAAACAAGAGGCATGGAATTTCTGCTAACAGCACAGGAGTTAGCATTTTCAGAGAGATACTGAGAACAGAGGTTCTTAACATCAGCAGTCAAATAGCTGTAGGAAAATAATGATTATCTGAGTCACAACACACAACACTTCTAGTATAGAGATCAGTGACCAGGCCAACACATCCTCTTCATATCAGCAAACACTAAAAGCAAGCATGTCTGACACGTACATATTCAGTCCCCATTTACACATATTCTGCTTCCAGGAATCCTTTCTCTTCAGTAGAATGTACTTTTTTAGAAGCAACTGCCAATACCTGCTAAGAATCCTAGCACTTCTAATGGTTCATGGACTTGTATTTCACATTGCTACTGCAAATGTATTCCAATTGTTTTATAGCTAGAGAGGTCAATTCAAATCATAGTCTCAGTGCAAACTTACAACAAAATATTTAGAAGTATGAGTTGTCATTTACTGCAAAGATAACCACCTATATGCCTAATTTTCAGAACACAACTAAACTCAGCAAAATCAAAGAGGTAACTAATCACTGAGTTTCAGTATCTCCCAGCTGTGATGGTCTAAACCTTACACACTGTTAGTTCACTGAAAATTATTTTTATTTTGGTATTTGCAGATAAAAAAAGAATGTAACCCAAACAGAAGTGACAACTGCAAACACAGAGAATTTGAAGAAATGCCACCTGGAAGCATCCAAATGCCATAAGCAGTACCAAATGCTGTGTCACAATTCCATGATCCAACTGAAATACTGAGACAGCTAAACAAATATGAACTATCTGCTTTAATTTCCTTTTTGAAGAGTTTAGCAACCATAAAGAAATGTTATCCTCTTATAACTCTTCACTAAGGGAAACTAAGTTGTCATGCAGGGAAACACCAGAAATTATATGTCTGAAAAGAAAGCAGAGGTTAAATGCTTCTTACCCATTCAAGGGCTGGTGTCCTGGGCTTTTGGGCGGATTTTTCAGGCACTAGACAAAAAAATGCATCAACCAGAAGCCATTTTCAAAATCAGTGTTATTCTGTTCCAAATGTCGAGTCACTTACCAGATTTTCAAGTATAATCTTTATTTCAAATAACATAAAGTGTTCAGTTATAAAGCAACAAACTCAAGCAGAATATAAATGCACAGCTCAAGCTGTTAGCCTCCAGTAATGGATAGCAAAGGATGTAGTTTAGCAAAGTTTGATACTCCACAGTCTTGCTGCATTAATGAACAAGCTTCACAGATCACAACCCACCACTCTGTACAAAAAAACCCTAGGACTGAAAATTTTATCTTAATGCAAGTTACCACAGGGCCTTCTACATCAATATTACGCCCGCTCTCCTTCTCCACCTCCCCAAACTTCAATTTAGAAACAAAACCCACACTCTATGCTGGGACAATGGTTTCAACTATACTATTTTAAATAAAAATATCATTAATGTTCCATAATATTTGACTTACAGAAATCAATCTAAAAGCAAGTCAGTCAGAAAATGCAGGAGGAAAAGGAAATACTTTGACTAAGAAACAAATTCCAGGTAAGCCTAAGTACTTTCCCCAAAGCACAGGGTGCAGTTAAAAAAGTGGAGGTGACAAGAAATGGCTTTTTTAAAAGCCTTCCAAAATACAGATAAAATAATCAATATAGAAACATTTTACAATACACTGAGCAGCAATTCCAACAAGGATTGTATCTGAACTGCTGACTATCTGAGCTATGAAAGCTAATGCATTCAAGGCAGCCCTTAACCAGCTGATGACTGAAACTACACAGAGCAGCAGCTATCACATTAAAAACCTAATGCATCATTTCCCACAGCATAAAGCAGGTTGGCAGAATTGCAGAAAAAGGAGACATTTCTTTTTCTCTTACATGAATAACATAAGAAAACATTCCTGAAAATCTTGAAAGCTGAACATCTCCATTCAGAAGCAGAAAAATGATTTTTCTAAAGACTGCACTAATGTGCTAGAAGGTCACTGGCTTGAGATGCACACAGTAACAGCAAATAAGCTTCTGAAAGAACGTTTACACTGCTTTTTTAACACTAGCTCAGATGCTTGATTTTTATAGCCACACACATATACATACAAAACCAACATAGTGCTTAAATACAAAATGCAGTACATTCTTATGAGTATGAGAGGTCTGGAGAGTATTTACACAAAAGGGTGATTCCTGCGTTCTTTACAGGAATGAACTAGGCTAACACGATCTCAACAGGCTGCCCGGTGAGCTGGGCTGAACCAAGCCAGTACTGTGAGGCACCCACCCAAAAAGGATGCTCTGCAGAACACATGGATGTACCTTTTGCCCACCAGATCCACATACCCACCTCAAATAAGGCTCATTAACTGGAGGAGGAAAAATAACGTTGCTGAGATTCTTGTTTTCAAAAACAAAGCATATTCACTCTTTTTAGGTCTATACTTCCAATACCATCTCACTTCCCTTCAGGAACAGCATCCCTCCTCACAATTCTGTACGGCACTGTTCCTCCTCTCTAAATCTATCTTCAACGTGCAATGCTGGGAAGTCAAAAAGAGCATCAGAAAACCTGAATAAGCCTACTCTAACTTTAAGTCTTGGTCTTGAAAAATTCTTCCATGTCTCAACAGGAATGAAAGGGATTTGCCTCAGCACTCCTGCCTAAATGGTACCAATCCCTGAATCCTCAAGCTGCACAACTGCGTCTTCAAAACACTCTGCACTCTTCATTAAAATTGTCCCATTAAAAAAGCAAACCAGTTCATTAGAGCACTGCCCTCTTCCTCATAAAACACTTAATCTGATGTTAATTTGAGGGACAATAAATCTCTCATGCAAAGATCTGAGGGTCTTTTTAATCAAAATAATTCCTTTTGGGTTTGGCTGCGACTCCCTTCCAGATGAGCCCAGCCAAGGACAATGGACACCAAGAGCAGTGAGACACCACCCAATCTAATTTAGCAAGAACAGAAACCAGCACTTGTGTGCAAGGCAGCACATGGCAATTGTTAATGTGACGGACGCCTTTGTGGTAGTGCTTTGTATTCACGTGCCCTGAGCTCTCTGCAGCAGGAAAAGACACACCTGCAATGGGCTACCCTGGCAGCTGGAACCCTTGTCAGCCCCTGCCACAGGAGGAAATCATCTCTTCCAGGACCCTGAGGGAGAAGCTGCAGTCTCCCTCCCTCTTGCTCAGCTGCTGGATATGTAGCTAGATAGAGCCATCTTCTCTTTGCCCGATTCCTTCTCCCCAAAGTGTGGCCGACAGATCTGGGCTGGCCACAGAGCCACCACTGCCTCCTGCCCTGCAGGAGGGACAAGCAGAGGTGACACCAGGAGCGCTGCCGAGAGCAGAGCACACCGAGGAACTGAAGAGAAATAGGAACACCCAAATGATCCACAAATACTGCAGCTGAGTCCCAGAACACAAGGCCACAGAAAACCGTTTAATGAGGCTCAATGTGCACAGAGCCAATTCACTTCACTTTTCAGATGGTGATAACTCAGTACCAGACATTCAGAAATAGTTTTTCTCTGCTACACCAAAGAAAAATTTTAAACTAGAGTGGTGAATCACTTTTTTGCACTTTCTTCAACAAGGTTTGAGCATATAACAACATCCTGATGGGCTGCTACTTGCTTAGAACAAAATGTGGGAATCACCTTCAAAAACAAGCATCGAGAACTAATTTTTAAAAATAAAACATTGCAAAATAATCTGCTTCAAGTCACTGGGTGATCAACTTCAGAATAAAAGGTTCCTTTTAACTTTAGGTACTTTTTTCCAGTTTTATAGGTACATTGGTATCCACTAGGAATCCCAACACATGGCTACCAAACTACATGTGTGATAACAAAGGTTATGCTCTACAGACCCTACAAGCTTCATAGCTTAAGAATTACTGACACATTATTCAACTTCTACTTCAATGAAAGCTAAGCAACCATTCCTCCTGTAGCTGTGTTTCTCTAAATTAAAAAAAAAAAGAGGTTAAACTTAGCTAACGAGCAGACCATACCAAATTTATGTCAATACCTAAACATCTGCTAAGAGCACTGTTTCTCAAAATGCACTCCACAAAGAGCAGGAAGATTAGATGCTGTCTTGCTTTCATTCACACCCGCCTAATTACATGAAAAACAAAAAAAGTGCTCCAAGTATTTTTCAAATATCAATCTCCTTGCAACCAGGAGCTAGAATCACTACAGAGCTGTTTCAAAAATCACAAGAGCTGACTTGCACAGCCATTGGCTGGACAGTCCCAAGGCATGAGATTATGAAATGCAACACAGGGCACTTCTGAAGGTGTTTGAGCTAATAAAAAATGCTCATAATTTTCCAAGACAGCAACACACTCAAGTTCAAGTCCTTGACCAAGCATTTCTGAATTACATACACTGAATGATTTTAAATATGCTAGACTGAAAAAAATCCCACTTCAATCCTAAAAGCTAATACAGTGGGCTACTAAGTGAAAAACATTCACAATAGCAGTATCTGCATTTTTTAATTTCTCAGTTTGCTGCTGTCTGGAAGGAGAGGATAACAACATTTGACCCAATATTAAAAACAAGCTTCATGTTGACCAAAACAATGTTATTTTTAAATCAGTTTGTACCAAGAAGGTGTTCTACAGAAAAACATGTGAGAAATGAAAACACTATCTTCAGAAAAAGATTTAAATACCACGTTGTATGTGAGGCTTACAGCTGCTGAACAGTAGAAAACAAAATGAACAATTGCTTATTATGAGAGGATCAGCCTCTACAACATAATGAATGAGGCTAGGTTCCTACATAGTATCACTCACTGAACTTTTAGTAAAGAGCTTAAAAGCAACTTTAATTGTGGATCCCCAGGTCTTGGTTACTTTCATTGTCAATCAAAATAATCTCTTAGAAGCCTCTTCACATATTTAACGCCCTAACTGAGTAACAGCTTTGTGCAGACCTTCAACAGCAAGACAGCGGCTTCATTTCTTTATGGGACTCCTTACCCAAATTAGAATTATGCCAGCATTTAGAGATACACGATATGGGGTCCACAGCCTTCTCTGGAATAAAGAGAAATGAAAATATTTTGGCAAGGAAAGAGTCCCACACTAACAGAACTCTTCTTAGAAACCCTAGCAGTTTCTCATACTGACGCATTGTATCTGACAACACCAGAGTCCCTCACCTTAAACAAGCTCTGCTTTTTGTTAGCAGATAAAATGAAGGTTGTCAATAAAGAGGTTCCCCTCCTGCTCAAAAGTGATACTTCCGAGCAAACCATAAGGGTTGACTAGAGAAACACTGCAAACTGAAATTCTGGGCAGAAGCTCTTCAGCAGTTTCCTGAAGAACAGAAAAATAAAGTTTCACACATACCTAAAAGCCTGCTGTCCTCGCAGCACCACTTCTTGCTGCATGGTCCCACCCCCTCTAACACAGCCCTGACTACCCAGTGAGCCAATTCGACTCAATCATCTGCAGGTAAATTATGACTCTTCCCCACGCCCCCAGTTATTTGAGTTTTCTCCTAGAATAACAAACTCAGTCTGCCCACCAAAAGGTTGACAAGGTCAGCACAAACGTGATGCTCCTACTGCACGAACTAACACCTTGCTGCTGCCTGCCTCACCCAGCAGCAACCTCCAAAAGACTAAATGTTAAAATAGCCCAATTTCCTCTCAAAAGCAAATGGGTCTTCTCCAGCTCCATTATAAATTACAACAAAAGAAAAACAGCTGTGTCAAATGCTTATTAGCATTAGTTTTGTAGGTGTACAGGAACATACTTAAATACAATTAGCTGGAAATAAGAGGTAAGTCTGCACAATCAGCTTGCTCAACGGATATATCCAGAACTTCACCCACTCGATTAATTAATTAATTAAATGCTTAATTTAGATGCAAAAACAGTAGAGTGCACATAGTTCCTATTCCCTTCGTGCATTTCAATGCAGCATTTCTGAAATTCAACCATGTCTCTATCTCTGAGATGGAAAGAAAAAGTTATGTGACAACTTAGAACAGTTACTGAGGAGATCAGTTTCTGTAATGGTGCAAAACCAGTGCAAGAAGCAAGTAGAGTTGAAAACTACAAAATTAAATCTCCACAATCCCAGAAGTGAGTTTCAAGATGCTGTCAAAACACTCACTCTCACCACTTTATCCCAAGCATATGATCAAAGTGACAGTCACAGTGGCATCCTCTGATCTTCTGCCATGAAGTGACCAAACTGTGCCTCGTAATTTTCAGTGCTAAAGCCTGATCATTAATTCCACCCGAGGAGGAGAAATCCCGTCGATTTCCCTAAACTAAAAAAAAAACCCACAACGCCTACTACCCTGTCCGTCACACGTTCCGGACTCTCACCCCTATATACACTTCTGCATACTCTTGGACGAGTGTAAGTTTATTTTCACAGCAAGCAGAATCTCCCCTTTACCCGCCTCCTGGCTCACACCGAACACTTCACAGCCTGCAGGAGAAGGGTCACCCACGGATCGGGCACGCCAAGCCCCACAGAGCCCCTGTGCCGCGAGCTGCCTCCACAGCCCCGGCTCCCTACCCAGCCGCGGTCATGCCCCGCCCGGCTGAAGCCCTCCCGCCGCCACCGCCCCCTGGGAGTGCGGCAGCGGGGAAGAAAAAACGCTTTTAATTTAGTTTTTGGGTTTTTCTTTTTCAAAACGGGGCTCTTCTCTCCCCCACTATGGGCTAGGAAGGGGACAGGTTCGGCATGGGGGGCCACATGCCGAGGGGCTCCCCGTCCCAGCAGCAGAGCCGCGCAGGGTTGGTTTCTGTCCCGCGGCCGCCGGAGCTGCGGGGCTCGCCCGCCGCCGCTCTCGCACCCACCTTTCTGCGCCTCGGTGCCCCGCAGCAGCAGCAGCAACAAGACGCGGAGGAGGAGGCTGGGGCGGAGCAGCGAGGCCGC